>JAQQSO010003733.1:0-13340 GCA_028658305.1 Pachyuromys duprasi | reverse complement strand
AGTGGCTGCATTGTCTTCCTCTGTGGCCTGTTTAAGGCTGCTACCTCTCAGGGGGAGGTGATCAAAGAGCAGGCCAATCAGCTCATGTCAGAGACAGTCCCTGTCCCCATTACTATAGAGGCCACTTGGACACTGAACTGCCATAGGCTACCTCTGTGCAGGGAATCTAGGCTACCTCCATGAGTGGCCCTTGGCTGAAGTATCAGTTTTAAAAAGGTCCCCTGTGCCCAGACTTTTTGGATCTGTTGCTGTCCTTGTGGAGCTCCTGCCCTCTCCAGGTCTCACTATCTCCCCCTTTTTCCATAAGATTCCCTGCACTCTACCCAAAGTTTGACTATGAGTCTCAGCATTTGCCTTGATACCCTGCAGGGTAGAGCTTTACAGAGGCCCTCTGTGGTAGGCTCCTGTCCTGTTTCCTGTTTTCTCCTTCCTCCTATGTCCATCCTCTTTCCCTTTCTGAATAGGGTTTGAGCATCTTAGTCAGATTCCTCCTTCCTGATTAGCTTCCTTAGGTGTACAGATTTTAGTATATTTATCCTACATTATATGTCTAGTATCCCCTTATGAGTGACAATATACCGTGTGTGTCTTTCAGCTTCTGGGATACCTCACTCAGGATGATCTTTTCCAGTTCCCACCATTTACCTGCAAATTTCATGATTTCCTTGTTTTTTATCGCTGAGTAATATTCCATTGTGTAAAAGTACCACAATTTCTGTATCCATTCCTCAACTGAGGGGCATCTGGGCTGTTTCCAGGTTCTGACTATTACAAATAAAGCTGCTACAAACATGGTTGAGCAGATGTCCTTGTATACTTGAGCCGCTTTTGGATATATGCCTAGGAGTGGCATAGCTGGATCTTGAAGAAGCACTTTTCCTAATTGTCTGAGAAAGCGCCAGATTAATTTCCAAAGTGGTTGTATAAGTTTACATTCCCATCAGCAGTGGCGGAGGGTTCCCCTTTCTTCACATCCTCTCCAGCATGTATTGTCACTTGAGTTATTCATCTTAGCCACTCTGATGGGTGTAAAGTGAAATCTCAGGGTTGTTTTGATTTGTATTTCCCTGATGACTAAGGACATTGGACATTTCTTTAAGTGTTTCTCTGCCATTCGATATTCCTCTATTGCATAATTCTCTGTTTAGCTCTGTACCCCATTTTTAAAAATTGGATTACTTGATTTGTTGCTGTTTAACTTCTTAAATTCTTTATATATTCTGGATATTAGCTCTCTGTCAGATATAGGGTTGCTGAAGATCCTTTCCCAATCTGTAGGCTGTCCTTTTGTTCTGATGACAATGTCCTGTGCTCTACAGAAGTTTTTTTTTCCAGTTGCATGAGGTCCCATTTATTGATTGTTGCTCTTAGAGCCTGTGCTGTTGGTGTTCTGTTCAGAAAGTTGTCTCCTGTGCCAATGAGTTCAAGGCTCTTCCCCACTTTTTCCTCTAACTAATTCTCTGTGTCTGTTTTTATGTTGAGGTCTTTGATCCACATGGACTTTAGTTTTGTGCAGGGTGATAAATATGGATCTATTTGCATTTTCTACATGTAAACATTCAGTTAGTGCAGCACCATTTGTTGAAGATGCTGTCTGTTTTCCATTGAATGGTTTTGACATTTTTGTCAAAAATCAAGTATCTGTAGCTGTGTTGGTTTATTTCTGGGTCTTCTATTCGATTCCATTGATTCACCATTCTGTTTCTATGCCAGTACCATGAAGTTTATTATTATTATTGCTCTGTAGTACAGTTTGAGATCAGGGATGGAGATATCTCCAGACAATGTATTCTTGTACAGGTTTGTTTTAGCAATTCTCTGTTTTTGTTTTTCCATATGAAATTGAGAATTGTTCTTTCTAGTTCTATGAAGAATGTTGTTGCTATTTTGATGGGAATTACATTAAATTTGTAGATTGCTTTTGGGAGGGTGGCCATTTTCCCTGTGTTAATCCTATTGATCCATGAGCATGGGAGATCTTTCAATCTTCTGATATCCTCTTCAATTTCTTTCTTCAGAGACTTGAAGATTTTTTTCAAACAGGTTTTTCACATGCTTGGTTAGAGTTACACCATGTATTTTATGTTATTAGTGGCTATTGTGAAGGGTGTTGTTTCTCTACTTTCTTTCTCAGCCCTTTCGTCTTCCATATACAGGAAGGCTACTGATTTTTTGAGTTAATTTTGTATCCAGGACTCTAAAACCAAACCGGAGTAGCTACTGCAGGAGTTGTCATAAGAGAAACAGAAATTCCCCCCACAGAAAAGCAAACCCCTTAGGTAGTGAGAGGGCCACTCTTTAAAATCCAGAGGCGCGCTAAGGCAAAGGCCAGACTCTAAACTCTCCTCAGGTTCCCTAGAGACCTAAGCAAGAAGGGACAAACAAGAGAATAGAAAAGCCCCTCTGCCGAGACCTGATCAGTCAGGTCCATTCAGCAGCAACAAGCACCTCTGTGCTTTATCTTTAGTTCTTCCTCCTGCACCTGTCGTGAGGGGTGCCTATGCTTTGACTACACAGCTCCAAAAATTATTTAGAAAGTGTTTTTCCTCTCAGTTTATTCAATGGGATTTTTTCAGCATGTGACAGTTTTTCTCCCCTAATCTTTCTGAAGGACAGAGATCTGGCTAGATCTGTGGGTGGCTGTGAGCTGGAAACTGCTTCTACAAGAACATAAGAGCCTTGTGAGTACTGGGAAGGCTGAAATTTGTCTACTGAGCATGGAAAGGTAAACTCAGGATGATACCTCCAAAGGGGCCTGCAGTCTCACATACCTTTCTTTGTAGAAAAATTGGCTCTTCTCACTCATTGATGGGAGCAACTCATCCTGCATGCTCTCTGGCCGTATGAACATGCTAATGTCCTATATTGAGTACAATTGATAGACTGCGATGAGAAAAGCATCAAAGCTAAATAAATAAATTACAATTCCTGGTAAGAAATTTATGGTTTGATAATCTGGGTCAGCTGAGCACTCATCTTCCCTGAAGTGATGCAAACCCAGAAGGGTGTTGCTAGCAGCTCCTAGTAATGTAAAGAGCTTCGAGGAAGTACCACTGTCAAGAGCTGGGGATGAGACAATACACAGAAAGTGGAGGTAGGAAGCAAGGAGAATGAGAAAAAAAATAGAGTAAATGTGATTACAGGGAGTTCTGATTGGTCCTGCTTGACACCAAACTCCACTACATTCAGGTTTCTATGATGGCTCCATGTGCTTCTAAAATCAAATGTTTTTTTTTTTAAGATTCCTTAGGTTAATTTTGCTATGCAAGTGTACAGACAAGAAGTTAGCTACACTATTAGAAGACAGCCCTGGTACAATTAACTCCTTAAACTTAGCTTGCCTCAGATCACTGACTTCACCTTTCCTACTGTTGCGGTATCAGGCATGACCCTGAGGAAGTCTTGTGTTGACAGTTAAATAATTCACGGTGGCCTCATGACATGGCCTTTGATTTCTACTTTAAGTTTGCTAACAGAAAGATTTCCTTTCTCTTTGTTTTACTAAAGTCAAATTTTAAATCTGAAAAGATTATGCCTGTTTTAAAATAATTTTTATTTTTTATATTAATCACAGGTTATTTACTTTGTATCCCCGCCACAGCCCCCTCCCTCATTCCCTCTCAATCCCTCTCTCCCTCATCTCCTCCCTGCCCCTTTCCAAGTCCACTGATGGGGGAGGTCCTCCTTCCTTTCCATGTGACCCTAGCTTATCAGGTATCTTCAGGACTAGCTGCATTGTCCTCCTCTGGCCTAGCAAGGCTGTTCCTCCCTCAGGGTGTGGGAGGGAGGGAGAGGCCAAAGAGCCAGCTATTGAGTTCATGTCAGAAATATTCCCTGTTCCCCTTACTAGGGTACCCACTTGAATATTGAGCTACCATGGGTTATATCCGAGCAGGGGTCTAGGTTATATCCATACATGGTCCTTGGTTGGAGAACATCCAAGAAATCAAAGACGCCATGAAATGGTAAAATCTAAGAATAATAGGAATTGATGAAAAGGAATATTCCAGTCTTCCAGGTCCAGAAAATATCTTCAAGAAAATCATAGAAGAAAATTTTCCCAACGTCTAGATCCAAGATTATGCCTTTCAAAGCTTTTTTCTGGCATCCGTTCTGTTTATACTATAACTATTCACAGTCAGATTTATTTGGATGACTGATACTTCATTCTATCTCATTAGAAAATGTGCAGATTTAATTTTCATCATTTGCTTTTAGTGTATTGAATCATTCATAAACCTGTTTATTTCAGGTTTATTGTCTGTTTAAATGGGTGAATCTAAGCATCATCTCTTTCTAAGCTTTGCATTCACTTTCTAAGCCATACAACAATACTTTGTCAACTTAATATCAATGGCTGTCACCAGAGAAGAGGTCACTTAAACTAAGAAAGTGCCTGCATCATCAGATTGGCCTGTGGGATGTCTGTGAAGCAGTTTCTTGGTTAATGATTGACTTGAAGACCCCAGCTTACTGTGGGCTCCAACATCCCTTGCAGCTGGTCCTCATGTTAAAGACAGCAAGACAAGCAAGCCTTAGGAAGCAAGCCTTAGGGAGCAAGCCAATGAGCAATGTTTTCCCCATAGCCTATTCTTCAGTTCCCACCTTTAGGTTCCTGCCGTGAACTCTTGTCCTGGCTTCTCTAAATTGTAGATTGTGACATTTAAATGTAAATAAAATAAACTCTTTCCTCCCAAAATACTTTTGGTCATGAATTTTTATCATAGCAATGAAAAAACAAAGAGGCTGGAACAAGTTAGGAGTAACTGATTGTGTTGGCTGTGGCCATGATAGCCTGTAACTACATTTGTAGCAGAAGGCAGTTCTCACCCCCACTGAGGACAACATGCTGATTCTTCCTCCTAACTTTCATATGGTAGTGACTCTTCTCCTATTCTTTGTCACTCAACTACATAAAGACATTTACTCTACCTCTAATTAAAACAATCACTTCAGGAAAAAACTGATACCGAAAAATGACTTCTTTCAACAAAGAAAGATTTTTCTCCCTAATCATCATTCTTTTAAAATTGTCTCCTTTTTTCTGACAGCGTAGGAGTCAATTATGTAACCACACCTAGTGCACAGCAAAATTTGGCTTTTGGTCTGTGCTGCCTAAAACTCAAAACAGTTCATTCTTGATGGCATTTCTCTTATGGTAGATTAGACATGGATCAAAGCCAATTTGGTTTTGCTGTAGCTATTGGTTTGTTTGTTTGTTTGTTTGTTTTGATTTAAATATTTATTTTGTTCTTATACTCTTGTGTACTTTGATACAAATCCATTTTCCAGTCCAAGAAGCTAAGTACGTATAACTGAGACCTGATGGCCTATACTTTGATATTCCTCAGAGTTCCTGGCACAAGTCATTTTATTGGCCAATGTAAAGAAGGGTGGCCTCAACTTCTTCTGCAGGTTGTTCTGAGTTCAGAGGAGCACCCCCCTCAGGTGGCTCTGCACCTCCTCTCTTGCCCTCCATTTGCACCAGTACATAAACTCAGGACTGATCTTCTCGTGATGAAGCAGCCACATAGAAAATCCTCAATATGCACCCAAGTCTTGGCACTGGCAAACCATAATATTTTTTATTTATTTCTTTACTCACTAGCTAAAGCAAATCATTTGGTAAACTGTGTATGACACAACAAGTGGGGAAATGTGTGTGAATCACTTAAAAGCCATAATTTTATACTGTAAACTCCAGTATTGAAAATTCTTACTTTTTTGTTTGTTTCTTTCCTAATTTCTAGTAGCTCATCTTGTGAAGACAACTGTTGTCCTCATCATACTATTATGGCCAAAGCAGAAATGTCTCCCAATTAGTCTCTACCTGGGCAGTGGGTAAAACACTGAACACAGGAAATGTTGGGTGGAACCATTGTTACTTCTTAATACCAAGCAAGGAAAGAGCAGACTTTTTGTAATTCCCACAAAACCAAACTTAATGAAGTATGACACAGGGGGCCAAGCCTCCCATTTTCATATAACAAGCTTTGTATTTTTTTAATGGTAGAATGGTGCCTTTAGAAAAAAATCTAAGAGCCTTCTTTTTAATTCAAAACTGAATAATTGGAAAAAGTAATTCTTAGCACAGATGATTCTAGAAGAAATAAATAATTTACTGTTCAAATTGCCATTTCAACAGCTTACCAGGCTGTATGGCTGAATAAATAATAAAAACTTTCAATATCAAAATCTGTTTAAGTTTTATGAGAAAAAGATAAGTAATAATAAAGTGAGATGTGGAATATTTCAGAAGAGAACCTCTACTGTTATGAGATTCGTTAAAAATAAACAAATATAAAATGATGTGGCAATTTCAGGTGGGAATGAGGTGGAAAGACATAACACATGAAAAGGCAGGTTGGGATCATACTTTTAGAGGTTTACCTCACTCTGCCAGAAAACAGAAAAGAATTCAGTCTCAACTCTAAAAAGAAAGAATAGCTGCTGAAACAATGCATGCACAGCAGGTTCTTAGTTAAGAAAATAAAGGGTGTCAGGTGAAAACTCAGGGTTGTTTTGATTTGCATCTCCCTGATGACTAAGGACACTTAGCATTTCTTTAACTGTTTCTCTGCCATTCGATATTCCTCTATTGAAAGATTCTCTGTTTAGCTCTGTACCCCATTTTTTAATTGGATTACTTGGTTTGTTGGTGTTTAACTTCTTAAGTTCTTTATATATTCTGGTTATTAGACCTCTGTCAGATGTAGGGTTGGTGAAGATCTTTTCCCAATCTGTAGGCTGTCATTTTGTTCTGATGACAGTGTCCTTTACTTTACAGAAACTTTTCAGTTTCGTGAGACAGAAAGACCTGGAGGTCACAGGAGCTCCAAAAGGAGAACAACAGAGCCAAAAAACTGAGCTCTGGGGGTCCTGAAGAGAACGATACCCCAACCAAGAACAATACATTGAGAGGACCTAAAACACCTGCTCAGATGTAGCCTATAGACTCAGTCTCCAAGTGGGTTCCCTAGTAAGGGGAACAGGTGTTGTCTCTGACATGAACTCAGTGGCATGCTCTCTGATCACCTCTCCCTGGGGGTGCAGCCTTGCCAGGCCATAGAGGAAGACAGTGCAGCCAGTCCTAATGAGCCACGATAGGTTAGGGTCTAAATAATCAGTAGACTAAGGGAGTGGCATATGGGGGGAAAAAAAGGAGAAAGGGTGGGATTGGGAGGAGACGAGGGAGGAGGACCACAGCTGGATACAGTGTAAATAACTGTAATAAATAATAAAGATAAAAAAAGAAAAGAAAGGGCATACCTGAATAAATGAGGAATAGTAGCAATGGCCAGTATTTGATGCAATCCTGAAGTTCAAGTTGAAAACTAATACAGAAAAGAAAACATACTCTGATTTAATACAAAGAATTATAGTACTAAAAGAAAAAAGACAAATGATTAAAAAAAACTAGAACAAGGGAGGTGGAAGTAGAAGAAAATCAAGTAAATGTATTTAAGGAGGATATACTAAACAATGGAAGCAAAAATGTCCTATGAGAGAAAAACAGAAAATTAAGACTGAATCCGCAACTGACCAGGACATCCCCCTTTCCAACACATACCAAGTGCACTTTGATGATGGTGTTCTGTAAATTTCAAGAGAGAGACTTTAATAGACTGATGAAATGAAATGAATTAGCTACTGATGAGAAAAAGTATTACTGCTCTGAGCTTTCTCAATAACTTTTGATTGCTGAAAAGCAACATTCATGAAGTTTAGGGGAGACAAGGAATGAGAAAATTATGCATACGGTAGAGTTATTAATCATGTATAAATGAATTAAATAGGCATATTTGGTATTCAGACAATATAAATATTAAACATCCACCTGCACACACATAAGAACATATGCACACATGCACAACCAGCTTAACAAAGCATCATACTCACAGCATTCACAAACGAAACTGTATGGGACTAAGAGACTAATGAGAAACTGAGTATAAACACAAGTAGAGGTTCGTGTTTTGTAATGTCTAGTAGTCCTTGGATTCATTAAACTATGATTGATGTTTAAAGGATGTCATGAGGAAAGAGGGTACACAATAACTGTTATACAGTTGACTATTTTACTAGCATGAGAGCTCAGGATGAGAGCATGCTGAGAGAACCAAGGTAAGAATCTTCATCATCATTTGGATTGATGAAGGAACTCAGTATCTATTCTTTAATCTCAGAAGTTTATAAATTTGAAGACATGTAGAACATCTACCCAGCTAATTATTATCAGTTCTGTAAGTGATAACTATTTGAGATGAGGACATGCCGCGTCATTATCAAATTACCAGTAATAAAGTATGAAGACTAGGCATACAACACACAATATGGAAAAGAGGAATATAGAATACAAGTTAAGAATATAGTATAGAGATGCAACAACATAGACTGAGCATTGTTGAAACCATGCATACAATATAGAGACTACGAATATAGTATAGGAACTAGGCATACGGTACAAAGATCACTTAGCAAAGTTTAGAAAAAAATTGCATCAAGAGAGAAATCTAGAGAAAAACAAATGTCATGGAATGCCTTAAAAATTTCCACAATGTTAATAATGCATTAGAACAATACATATAAAATGGTTTGAACTCTATGACAATAATTACAATAATCTGAGATCTTTATATATGCCATTGTTAAGAACTAAATGTAGAAAATTCAACACAGTTCACAATTCTTTTCAGCTTACAAGAGACTGCACAAATATTGACAGTAGTATGTCTGTAATGAGGATAAATGCAGAAAAGGAAGAGAGTGTCCAGCAAAGGGAACTGCACTGGGTTCCATACTCAGGACGGTGTCACAAAAAACTCACACTGAAACACTCACACTTGACATTGAGTGGGAATTCCTGGGCTAACTTGAAGGATAACAGTCAGACAAACTCTGAAGTTCTCCCCAGAGAGCATAGAGGAGGAATCAAGACTTTGGAAGAAGTTCTGTATGTTCCAGCATTGACAAATAAGGAGTCAAGTGTTAGTCACAAATCTGGCACAGGAGGCAAAGAGCAATTAGCTGAAGACTTTAGAATACAAAGTGAAAAGCAATGATGAGACTAAAGCACCACCCTCCTCGGATCGATCTGCATTCCTATAAAATAATTCTGTGCTCACGGCTGAGACAGTCAGGTGAGAGGCTCTCGCTTGTGCACGCTGACACGGGCAGCAGCCCATGCTTTGCACTGGAGTGTTTGAATATTCAACAGATCCCCCAGGTTCTGCCTAGCAGAGGGCAGTAATACCCCAACCAAATACAAACATAAAAGATAAAGCAAATCATCCTTGGATAGCAAGTGAATCTACTTGCCATGGTCCACAAGACTGGAAAGATCAAAAGGTGTGGCCTTACCAGTTAACAGGTTCCTGAATAACACTGTTTGTTTATAAAATAATGTGCACTTACATTAGGAAGCAGGGGTGTGAGCAGAACATAATAAACATAAAGGCTGGAGGGAGGAGAGTTGATTTCAAATTACTTAGGGTTGGAAACCAAAGAGAAGAAAAATTAAGCACTGATTCTTGTTGTGTTGTAGTTAATGTAGTTTCTGAAATGAAAGATAAAGAAAAATAAACTTCTGGAGGAAGATGTTGACCTGACAGGGAAAATACTGAGTCTAAAATATCTATGAAATATTCTAGAAATGAGAGAAACAAATGATGCATTCTCCAAGGTGTTGAATTTGGTATGGCAAATTTCTTTCTTTTCCCATTCCCTGTACTGTTTTATTCAGTAGAGTACTAGCTGAGTATTTATATTACATGCAATCACAAACTCATTACTGATATTTTTTTCTTTGAAAATGTTAGTATATTCCAGGTGTAAGGTGAAATCTCAGGGTCATTTTGATTTGCATCTCCCTGATGATTAAGGGCGTTGAACATTTCTTTAACTGTTTCTCTGCCATTCAATATTCCTCTATTGAGAATTCTCTGTTTAGCTCTGTACCCTGGTTTTAATTGGATTACTTGATTTGGTACTGTTTAACTTCTTAAGTTCTTTATATATTCTGGATATTAGCCCTCTGTCAGATATAGGGTTGGTAAAGATCATTTCCCAGTCTATAGGCTATTTTGAGACTGTCTTTTCTGAGACTGATTCTCCAAACAAGGACCATTCATGGAGATAACCTAGATCCCCTGCACAAATAGAGTACATGGCAGCTCAGTCTCCAAGTGGCGAGGGGGTGGGGGAGCAGCCTAACCAGGCCACTGAAGAAGACAATGAAGCCAGTCCTGATGAGACCTGGTAGGCTAGGGTCAGAGAGAAGGGGAGGAAAACCTCCCCTATCAGTGGAGTAGGGGAGGGGCAAGGGAGGAGAAGAGAGTGGGAGGGCTGGATTGGGAAGGGTAAGGGAGGGGCTACAGCTGGGATATAAACCAAATATATTGTAATAAAGAAAAATAAAATTTAAAAAGTTAAGCAATCCATGAATGGTCCTTGGTTGGAGTATCAGTCTCAGAAAAGATCCCTGTGCCCAGATTTTTTGGTTCTTTTGCTCTCCTTGTGGAGCTCCTGTCCTCTCCAGGTCTTACTCTCTTCTTTCATATGATTCCCTGTACTCTGCCCAAAGTTTGCCTATGAGTCTCAGCATCTGCTTTGATACACTACTGGGTAGAGTCTTTCAGAGTCCCTCTGTGGTAGGCTCCTGTCCTGTTTCCTGTCTTCTCCTTCTTCCAATGTCCATCCCGTTTGGCTTTCTGAGAAGGATTGATCATCTTACCCAGGGTCCTACTTCTTGCTTAGCTTCTTTAGGTGTACAGATTTTTATGTGTTGATCCTATATTATAGTCTAATATCTACTTATAAGTGAATATATACCCTGTATGTCTTTCTGCTTCTGGGAGACCTCACTCAGCATGATCTTTTCTAGATCCCACCATTTCCCCACAAAATTCATTATTTCCTTGTTTTTAGTTGTTGAGTAGTATTCCATTGTATAAATGTACCACAGATTCTGTATCCCTTGCTCCACTGAGAGGCATTTGGGTTGTTTCCAGGTTCTGGTTATCAAGCTGCTACAGACATGATTGAGCAAACCCCTGCACAGATGTAGTCCATGGAAGCTCAGTCTTCAAGTGGGTTTCCTAGTAAGGGGAACAGGGACTGTCTCTCACAGGAACTCAGTGGCTGGCTCTTTGACCACTCCCCCCCATGAGGGCCACAGAGGAGGACAATGCAGCCAATCCTGATGAGACCTGATAAGCTAGGGTCAGATGGAAGAGGAGGAAGAACTCCCCTAACAGTGGACTTGAAGAGGGCTTGGGAGGAGATGAGGGAGGATAGGATTGGGAGGGAATGAGGGAGGGGCTACAAAGTGAATAAACTGTAATTAATATAAAATTTTAATTAAAAAGTCAAACAAAAATGTTAGTATATGATTATTCTTTTTATCATTTTATATTTTTTCTTTTTAAAAAATTTTTATTAATTACACTTTATTTACTTTGTATCCCCCCTGTAGCTCTCTTCCTCCTCCATTTCTAATCCCTACCTCCCCCTTCTCCAATCATGCCCCTCCCCAAGTCCACTGATAGGGGAGGTCTTCCTTTCCTTCCTTCTGTTCCTAGTCTATTAGGTCTCATTAATAGTGGCTGCATTTTCTTCCTCTGTGACATGGTAAGGCTGCTCCCCCCTCAGGGTGAGGTGATCAAAGAGCAGACCAATCAGTTGATTATTCTTGATATCATAATAAATAATATTATTTAAAAGATGTAACTTCCTTAACCATAAGTTGCTTATCTGGTATAGTTTGCAAGAGTAAAGTAGATTTTATATTTCTAGAGTAGTCCTATAGACACTATAGCAAATGCATGCACATCCTCTATTTTTGAGAAGCCTAATATTATCTACCTTTGCCAGTAT
Source organism: Pachyuromys duprasi (assembly GCA_028658305.1). NCBI lineage: Eukaryota > Metazoa > Chordata > Mammalia > Rodentia > Muridae > Pachyuromys > Pachyuromys duprasi. Next base: position 1,466 of record JAQQSO010003733.1, on the reverse strand, counting down.
TAATAGCTGTATAGTAAAGAAATGTCATGGAAACTGGTTATTTGGTCAGCATAGGCACTCACAATGGAAGAGTTGACTTTGATGTGTTTTATTATTAATTTACCCAAATTATATGTAAGTTTCTAATCTTCAATTGATTGGACAAAAATGTAACCCATGACTTTCTATGATGAACTAAAGAAAAGCTGATTTTTCAATTTTTGTTTTTAACAAGAAAGTGGATAAATGACTGGCGGGGTTAACGTTTCCAGGATCCTGCCACATGCAACAGAATAGTAACCTCATTCTCCAGATTTGCATAAGCTAAGTAGATTCAAGGAATAAAACTGAAACAAATTCCTATGTCAGCAATTCAAACCTCTGAATTTTCTGCATTGAGTGCACAAGAATCTCTAGTCAGAAAGTTTCCATATTTTTCTTTGACTTCCTTTATTTCAGTCTGGCTTATTGGGCAGTAAATATTTCTGACGAGGACTTAGTTGGCAAGTGCTTTGTAGATGTTCCCATTGGTTTTCCCTCTAAGGGGTAGATGAACTCTTTCAGGTTGTGAGGGTCTGCACAGTGAGAGCATATTAATGAAAAGTCAGCCTGTTTTGACAAGGTCCAGAGAGGCCAAGAAGCCAATAGTGTCCACCTGCTATTCTGCACTCCTTCCCAAGACACCGCAATTCTAATTGGGAGCTAATTCAGCACGGCACCTAGGGAAATGGTCATTCCACTAATGGTCTTCCCTACTCATATACCCTACACTTTTTCAGACACATGTCTCTTCTTAGCAGCTTACTGTGCACATTTTGCTCTAACTACAGACTCCAGAACTGTTGCTAGATGACCTTGGCAATATCCTCCCTGCTCTGGCCAGCTCTAATGAGTTCACTTGAAATGTAGACATGTATTTTCTAAGGTGTATGTCCCTTAGTAGAGCCTGAGTCCATATATGGTTTAAACATGTGCACAGAGCTCAGCATTAAGTGTATTCTCAGCTAAAGGAGAGTTCTGGAGACAGAACCTACTGCCAAATTTAATATCAGTAAAATCTCTGTGATCCAAATGAACTTCTAATTCTTGGGTGTAATATGAGATTTTCACCTAACCAGGGTGGCAGATGGCCCCAGTACAACAGCAAAATAAAATATTTAGAACAGTTATATTCTCAGACTGCTCAATTGCCTTGCAGATATATATATATATATATATATATATATATATATATATATTGTGATAGTATTTTTTTAATTTATTTATTTTTATCTCAATCACAGGTTAGGTACTTTGAATCCCAGGCGTAGCCCCCTCCCTCAGTCCCTCCTACCCTCCCACTCCCTCCCTCATCTCCCTCCTCCCCGCCCCCTCCAAGTCCACCAACAGGGGAGGACCTCCTTCCCTTCCATCCAACCCCAGCCTATCCTGACTCCTCAGGGCTGGCTGCAATGCCCTCCCCTGGGATCTAGCCAGTCTGTCACTCC
>JAQQSO010003732.1:0-13342 GCA_028658305.1 Pachyuromys duprasi | reverse complement strand
CAAGTCCACCAACGGGGGAGGATCTCCTCCCCTTCCATCTGACCCCAGATCATCTTGTCTCCTCAGGGCTGGCTGCAATGCCCTCCCCTGGGATCTAGCCAGGCTGTTACTCCCTGGCATGTATGGGGGAGGGTCGAAGAGTCAGCCATCAAGTTCAAGACTGAAACAGTCCCTGTTTCCCTTACTAGGGTCTTCAGTTTGACAATGAGCTACCATGGGCCACATCTGAGCAGGGGTTCTAGGCCATATCCATATATGGCCCTTGGTTGGAGAAACTGTCTCATATAAGACCCCTGGCCCTGCTCAGTTTGATCTTTGTGGAGCTCTTGTTCTCCCCCAGTCTTACTAACATCCCTTATTTTTATTATTACTTCCTGCCCTCTGCCAGGGCTTAATTGTGAGTCTTAATATCTGCTTTGATACTTTGCTATACTGATTCTTTCATAGGTCCTCTTTGGTATGCTCCTGTCCTGTGGGGTTCTTGTCTTCTCCATGTTCTTCTACCCACCTCCTTCCCCTTCTTCCATAAGACTCCCTGCGCTCTGCCCAAAGTTTGGCTGTGAGTCTCAGCATCTGCTTGGATCCCATCTTCCACCTTTTTGATAAAAAAACTAATATATTTAAAGCTATTCAATTTGTATCAGGTTCCAAATATTTCTTCAGTAATGAGAGTAGAGATATAAATGTAGAGGAATGGGTGATTGGTGAATTAGAAATATTTCCAAGGAACTTGAGATGAAAGTATTTTACTATATGATTAAAACTTACAGTCTAAAACATGAAGGCAACATCTGCATAAAGAATAAGTTTGGAGTCTTTTTTTTCATCACACAATCATTGTTTAAAAATGCTGTACACTTGGGCTCTATAGAAATACACAACTTGAACACTGTGGCCTGAAACTGTACATGGCTCTGATCTCATTTCCATTGCAAATTCCAGTCTTCATGGAGTTAAGGGGATGGATTATTTGGGAGCACTTCTCCTTGGACATCTTCTTTGAGTTTAGTTGTTTAATCAGGTTTGCTTCAAAGCTAAGTAGGTCTCCCAAGAGGTGTAGCGTTACAGTTTCCCATGGCTTCAAATTAGCCAATGAGGGGAAAAAAAAAGAGTAAAAATTCCAAACTTATGAAGGTAGCCTTATTCATCTAATAGTCATATAGATTTAAAATCCCTGGGTAGAACCCACGTGCCGTGGTTTAAGCAAATGATTTGAGCCGTTTGAAGGTTATGTCTGGGAGAGATCAAATAAGCAGAAAGCAATCAGCTATCAAGCATGGGTTTCATTAGGCGGCTGCTGAGGTTAGGGCAGCATATGGGCACCTCAGTTAATCTCTAACAACTCCTTGAGAGAGATTCTATGTCACCTTCATCTTTTACCAGGATTTTTTTTTTTTTTTTGGAAGGGAAATAATTCTCCCAGAGTAATTGGTGAAGCCACAGGTTACATTTACCCTGGACTCCATGGTGTTAGAGAGACACATTTTAGAGCTTGAGTGAATTCCTTAATAGTCTGCAGCTCAGTGGTGGGAGACCTGGGGCTTTCATCCAGCTGTCTTGGGAAGTTCAACAGAAGGAGCTAAAGGTGGGTATACTGAGAAGTGTTTGCTTAAAGAACTCACACCGTATTAAAATGAATCAGAGCAGGGTGAGAGTTCACGCCAGTTTGCAGAGCTGGGCAGGCTGCCAACTCCTCAATGATCAATTCCTCTCATGGAAATGCTTACAAAATTGCTCCTATTACAACATTTTTTTTTCTGCAAATAGGTGACAGTGCGCCTCTGACACCTCTAGGTGGCGACCTCTGTCTTTGCCAGGATAGGTACTAGGTTTCTTCCTGATACAACTGATCAATTTCCATTCTTCATGTCTTCCAGAGTACCTGGTGTGGGTGTGTGGTTTCTTCTCCCATTCCTGGGATGCAAATCAAATAATAATAATAATAATAATAATAATATGACAAGGAACTGACAGGATTTTTGGTTTTCTATTCTTCGTGAGCCCATTAACAAGCAGGTAAAAGACTTCTTTTAGTTTATTAATGACAAGAATTGGGAGAGCTGTACAGATAACGTTCATCTGTACAATAAAAAAAGCTCAAGTGAAGCAATAACAGTTCTTGTCCATGGATGCTCACATATAATATGGGGCTCTCCAAGTCATCTCCCCAGCCCACATTAAGTATCAACAAAATTTAGCCAAACTATGTGTCAGTGACTGTGAAATGATGTCTCCAAGAACTTGGAAAATTTATAGGAGAATATTGGCTTAATTATAAATATATTTAAGCATGTAACGAGTTTTAACAGCCTGGGTTTCATTTAGCCACATTAAAGTTATGTGACAGAGTTTTATGTTGTTCCAGCTTTGAACACAATGGTCTCTGGATGTTACTGCTGTCTACATGGTTTGTTGCGAAGATGGAATATTATGATTACTTTGTATATTATGGAAAATAAAGGCAACACTTCTCAGAAACTGAAGCATCTTTAGCCATTCCCATCATTTTCTTGATCCTCTTCTTTCTCCTTCATAATTTGTTGTCCCTGCCTCTGATAAATTCAAGTCAACTAGAATTATTTTTAGCTTTCACAAATAAATAAGCCGGCAGCTTAATTAAAGTCACAGACAGAAGAATAGTTTCATGTTTTTTGTTATTGAGAAATTTGGAAACCTGTGAATGCCACCATTTTTTCACCTTTTCTTTTTTTTTCTTTTTTCTTTTTTTTTTTTGGTGTGGATCTAAAAGTTTCTAAAACATGATTTGTTAAAAATAGGAGTATTGTGGATGAGAGAAATGGTTTAGACAGAAGTTCATTGAAGACTGTTCTTGCAGAAGACCCAAGCTCAGCTTTCGTACCCACACTGGATGGGTGACAGAAACCTGTAACTTCAGCTCAAGGGCTTCCAATACCTCTGGGATCCTTGGCACTTACCCTTGGTATACACAAATATACGCACATGCTGAAATAAAATAAACATTCAAATATCTGCATAAAAATCCTGCTGACCATCTTTTTTTCTATTTTCCTAATAGAAAACGCTTCTTACAAACTTCATAGGCCATCCTATGATTGATGCCACTTTAATAACACGAAGATATTGAGATCATGCTAGGTGAAGTGAGTGTCCCAGCATGTCTCCTCAGGATAATGAGAGGAGACAGCAATAGATGATTTTTCTGTGTTCACTAGCTCTGTGAACTTGGGCATGGTCTTTAGAGATTCTGGGCTTCAGTGTTCTTCACTTGTAAAAGGATATTGGCAGTTACTCATATGACTGTTGGGATTTTGAGATGGGTTAATGTCAGTAAATACTTTGAATATTACATGGAATGTAAAAATCTGATGTGGGGATATTTGTTATTATTATTTTATACTTAGCATTAGGCTCTCGACAAAACTCTGATAAGTTATTTTCTTTTAATTTTCACAGAACATTAGACAGTAAAACTTGCATGAGCAAAATCTTGCCTTTAATACTGAAATTTTTGAAATGTGTAGTAAGTTCAACGACTGGCTGCAAAAGACTCATATTCAAGGCAGCTGTGTAGTTAACACTCGCCTGGAATGTCATGTTTCCTCTCTGAAGAGAATGTGATTCAAAATCAACTAGGAGTGTTTAAATTTTATATTGAAGCCTCACTTTTTTTTTAGTCTATATTTGCAGGAAAATTTAGAAAGAGATTATAAATTGAATTTCTTTCTTTCTCTTTTTAAATTATTTACTTACTTTACATCCTGATTGCAGCTCCTCCTCCCTTCCTCAGAGAAGGGAGGTCTCCCATGGATAGCAACCAGCCTTGGCATATCCAGTTGCAGTAAGACTAGGTGCATCTTCTTCTACTGAGGCTAGACAAGGCAGCCCAAGTAGGGGAAAGGAATCCAAAGGCAGCCAATGTTGCCAGAGATAGCCTCTGTTCCCACTTAGAAATCCTATGTGAAGGCTCAGCTGCACAACTATTATATATGTACTGATGGCCTACGTCTGTCCCATGCATGCTCTCTGGTTGGCAGTTCAGTCTCTATGAGACCCTATGGGCACAAATTAGTTTACTCTGTAGGTTTTCTTATGACATCTTTGATCCCTCTGGCTCTTTTAACCCTCCCCCCCTCCCTCTTCCCCAGGATTGTTCAAGCTTCACTTAATGTTTGGCTGTAGGTCTCTGCATCAGTGTCTATCACTTGCGAGGTGAAGCCTCTCTCCTGACAGTTATGCTAGGCTCCTGTCTTCAAGTATAGCAGAACACATAATTAATAGTGTCAGGGGTGGGCTCCCTCTCATGGCATGGGTATCAAGCTAGTCCAGTCATTGGTTGGCCTTTCACTCCAATTCTCCGATTTTTACCTGTGCGTATCTTGTAGGCTAGGAGTCTTAGTTAGGGTCACCTTCAAAGATTCTTGAGAGTTTCCATTGTTCTAGGTTTCTACTTATCCCGGGGATGCCTCCCCTTGTCCAGTTACGTCTCCCGGTACTTCCGTCCTCTGTTCTCCTCCGCACTTCATCCCTCCTTTTCTTATCCCCACCCAAACCCCTCTACCCAGTCCCCTCTCTCCATCTACCGCTGATATCTAATCTATTTTTCCTTCTCAGTGAGATTCAAGTGTCTCCCCTTGGGCCCTCCCTATTACTTTGCATCTTTGGGTCTGCCGTTTGTAGCAGAGTTATTCTGTACTTTATGATAAGCTGGAGTTCTTAACTGAACTAAAAATGGCATGACTTCTTATGGTCACCCACAAATGTGTTGATAGAAAATAGAGATTTTTCTATGCAATTAGAGACAGAAGAGTGGAAAGTAGGTCAGACCTGGAAGCTAGGGAGCTTGACTATGACTCTGAAACAACTCACATGTCAATCATGAATTCAATACAATTTTAGATTTCAATTTTTTTAAAATTATGAATGTACAAACTGTACTATTGCCATTCTGTTTCCATAGATCTTCTGAAAATAGATCATTTATACTATTCAGTAGTCAGGATTATTGTCTAGTAACTGTTTTATGGCAGAATTTGGTTGGGCTCTGTACATCAAGGTAATTTATCATTTGTCAGAGCACAATAAAATTTCAGAATGTTAAATCAAATGGAGAGTTCCGGTTTCAATACTCTGGGATGATATAGATTACATTTTTTTGTGTGTGACACTTTTCCCTCAGGTAAAAGATGGTGTTAATATTGTTGCCAAAGTACTTTTAATTTCACCTCTATTAGTCATGGTCAGCTCTGTGTAGACTAAATTTAAAATTCAAGAGCCTAAAGATAGGGTGAAGGGCTTCAAAATGCCATTGTTCCTCCCCACCAAAAAAAAAAAAAGGATCTAGACTTAGTATAACTACTGTAATCATTAATGCAAACTAACTGCGGATACCTGCATTGGACCCACACAAACTGGTCCTATTAACTGTCAGGAAAGTGTGGGCAAGTCACAGAATCCGTCTCTTAACTGCTCAAGTACAGGCTGTTGGTAGACTCTGGGAGGGGAGAATATTGCCTTTAGTTGTGTTCTTTCTGCTGAGCCCCCAGTTTCCAATTGCTAGCTCTAAACTCACAGTCACACAGATGACCCTCTTCAGTCTTGGCGGGTCAAGAAAGCAAATGTAGAGGGATGAATGTATGAGAAATCAGAGGGAGTGAGAGGGAGTGGACAGAGGTTGTGTGAAAGTGGGACCTTAGAATGGCTGTATACAAAGCCTACATCTGTGGAATTGTAGACAAATATAAGAAATCCTATGATTTACTATCTACATAAAAAGCCTATAATCCATATAAATTTACACGTGGATATATAATATGCATGTATATAAATGTAATATGTAATACATAGTATGTAATACACAATATGCAATGCATAATATAATATAACATAACAGAAGATAATAAAACATATACTACATAAGACATAGCTATATATGTATAATACACATATATAATATACACATACATATATATTTTATGCAGATATAAGACATTGTATATAACATAATATATATTATTTATAATATAATGCATTTTATATTTATATGTACTTTATATATAAATATATGCTACAAAATATATTATATATAACAATTTATATAATACACAATAAAATTATATATAATATATATGCCATATATGTGTATATATTATATTATATATGTATTATATTTAACACATATATAATATGTTTATATATTACATAACATATTGTATATGTATCCATACACTATATACATATATAATTTGCCTGAAATGTTCTCATCTGTGCTGACAATGCACCCTTTAATAGTTTAAAGAACATCTAAAACACAAACAAACAAACAAGCAACAATAACAACAACAAAATAAAACCACAAAACCTCCACTGCCACCAGGTATAAGAAGTCTATTTGGAGTTGTTAGTCAGGGTTGCTCAAGAGACTCCTAAAACATTACAGAGCATTACTACTATTCTTGGTTCCTAGGCCCAGAAGTGGAAGGTTAGTTCCTGTTGCAAAAGATACCATGCACTTGACATAGGGCCCAGAGGGTTCTGATCTGGAATTGAACAGAACTCCTCTTCCTTGAGGACTCGATATTGTGGTACCCAAAGGCACTATGCCAACTTCCGAAGGAGGAAGCAACAAATAGTCCTTCCTAGCTATTATGCCTACACACCACTGCAATGACCAACATGGCAGGATAGCTAGGGTGCGGTAGAGGTACACATGTCTTGGCAGTAACCAACAGCTCTCTCATTGGACTTAGACCTGCTCAAGAAGAGGGAAACCATGACTGGTACTGGAAACCTAGCCAACTACCTAGCAAAAAACCTAGTGAAAACTAGTGAAGTCATGGATCTCGGAGGAGAACCCACAACCACCACTTCACTAAAAGAGCACAACTCTTTTTTTTCTTAATTTTTATTTTCATTTTTTTCTTCATAATTTATTCATTATATATCCCTATTGAAGCCCCTTCCCTCAACTCCCCCAATCCCACCCCCTTCCTCTTCCCCAATCTCACTCCCCTAGTCTACTGAAAGGGAGAGTTCTCCACCATTGCCCTCTGCCCACAGCTTGTTAAGTCTAATCATGACTGCTTGGATCCTCTTCTTCTGTGGCTTGGTAAGGCTGCATCCACCAGTGGCAGGTGATCAGAGAGCAGCCAACTGAGTTCATGATAGAAGCAGCCCCTGATCCCCTCACTCAGAGATCCACATGGAAACAGAGCTGCCAGTTGGCCACATCTGAGCATGGGGTCTAGCATAATTCTTAACTGTGTTCTAAATACTTGTTTTTGTATTCACAAATAAATGTAGTCTTCACCCCTCATCAAGGAAACTTCTCTTTGCTACAGATGGAGACTGTTACAAAAAACTACAACCAATCCCAATGAGAGGTGTGGAGTCTCTTCCCAATGGATACATCTATGAAACATTCCTGCACATAAGGCCCAGGGAACATTGCATACGAAGGGCCATGGTGAGGATTGTAAGAACCAGAAGATCAGGGATTTGCTGTGAGACTCTCAGAAGCTATAGTCAGAAAGTCTTACCAACAGGACTGTCCAAGCATGAGCTGAGTAAGGAAAACAATAGACACGCTAAAGTGGCTGTGAGAAAATCTTAAAAGATGTCAACCCTACACAGAGAGCTACAGGCAGCTAAGGAATACTGAGAGTAGGAGAAATAGCCTTCCCCAGGGGACAGCACACCGGTTGCTTACCCAGCACTAAGTGGTCAGCCCTGAAAACATACATATGAGTAACTTTGTATAGACTGAGCAGGTTATAAATGAAGAGGCAGGCCATGAATTTGAAGGAGCACATTAGGAAGCACTACAAAGGAGGGACTGGAGGGAGAAAAGGGGAAGGGAAACTGTGTTGTTATATTATCTCACAAGCAAAAGAAATAATTATATTTTTGGTTGTGAGCCTAGCCTTTAATGGCTGAGCCATATAGACCAATAGGATAGGAAGGTCATTCTGAAATCTATACATCTAGGGAAGATAAACAAGAAGGAGGACCCAGGTTGGGATGATCAATGTTTGCTTAGATGGACAAATGGGATGGATGTTGAATGTAAGAGAAAACAAGCAACAGGACAGGAGCATACCAAAGAGGGCCTCTGAAAGACTCTATATAGCAGTGTATCAAAGCAGATATTAAGACTCACAACCAAGCCTTTGGCAGAGGGCAGAAAATAATATGAGAATAGAGGGAGTTAGTAGGACTTGGGGAGAACAAGAGCTCCATAAAGACCAAATAGATCAGGGCACATGGGTCTTTTACGAGACTGTTTCTCTAACCAAGGACCATGTATGGATATAACCTAGAACCCCTGCTCAGATGTGGCCCATGGTAGCTCAGTATCCAACTGGAGACCTTAGTAAGAGGAACAGGGACTATTTCTGTCATGAACTCAATGGCTGGCTCTTTGACCCTCCTCCCCACACACCTGGGAGGAACAGCCTAGCTAGATCCCAGAAGAGGACATTGCATTCAGCCCTGAAGAGACAAGATAAGCTAGGGTCAGATGGAAGGGGAGGAGGTCCTTCCCCATCAGTGGACTTGGAAGGGGGCAGGGAGGAGATGAGGGAGGGATGGGGAGAGTAGGAAGGAATGAGGGAGGGCACTACGACTGGGATACAAAGTACCTAACCTGTGATTAATATAAAAATAAATAAATTACATTAAAAAAGAAATAATTAAAAATAAACAGATAAAAAGAAACTTCTGAAACAAGGGACATATGTTTTCTTAGGCATTTATTAACATTAAAACAACCTGGAAAGACTTGTGGGTGATTTTGAGTCTGTTGAAATACTGATTTACTCAAAGCGAAAGAGGGTGCCTTAAATTAATTAGTGTCTTCCACTTATGAAAGGAACTTATATTTTATAAGGAACTTTTATAATATATTTATTTTTAAATAAATTGGATGGATGACCAAAATAGAAATCTCCTTAATCTTAGGATGATAAATAATTTTTCCCACAACTTGGGTCTTCTGTGACCTGGAACATTTAAGTGAAGGTTCAAGAAGCTAAGAAACTTGAGACCCTAATTTGCCTCCTCCTTCTTATTTTCTTTCACAACAAGGATGGGCCAGGCCAATCTGGGTTGAGATCAAAAAGTCTGTGGAAGAATAGCCGTCGAGATGTCCCTCAGGTATATCACCCAGTGTCCCCAGGGATAACATTCTACACTTTTTGACGTAATAGTCTATCAGTACTGTGTTCATCCTGTCTTGTGATGTTCGGCTGCTTCCAGGTCTGGCTCCTTCTTTTGAAGGCCAGATCCTGCTTGCACTAACGCAATGTACTCTATAGCCCAAATCATTCAGTGGTCGGCTGCATATGTAAAAATGAATCTTTCCCTTCTCTCTCAATACCAACTTCATGGTGGCCATAGCATAAACTGCCTGAAAGGTTCTACACATGGTTTTAAAGATAAAGGAATTACAGTTGTCTGGGGACAGAAGAGAACAGAGTACAGTTTTATTGTGACTTAATGTTCTCATGAGCCCTGAAGGAGAGGATAAACACTTGTAAACTTTACACCTCCTTTAATTGCCCTCCCCGTTGAGTTTTCTTATAGGATCTCTACATGTGTATTTTTGGTAAAATTACATTGATGCCCTGATGGTAAGCTCCTTATGTCTAAATTATTGGACAGTATGCAGCTGAAACAATCTTACATGATAATGGGGGATGGACATACTTTGACTATTATTAAAGTATATTAGTACCAGCATGCACTCATCAAGAAAACCTTTTGAAATTATTGTATGGCAGAACTACAGCCATAACAATCACCAGCACATAAACTCAGAACTCCCCATCAGCTAGCTGTCAAAACCAGCAACTTAAATTTTAAGTCAAAGTTAAAATCATCTGCTACTTGAGTGAAACCCCTGATCATCCTCAGCATTTGTACTGCTGGTTCAGAGAAGTCACTAAAATACACTTAGTTCATAAAAAACACGTAGTAAATAAGTAAGCTACAAAAATTAAAATGAGCCTATGAAACCCCCATGTCAAGCACAACTGCAGCATCTTTTGAAGCCTAATATCTCATTAGTTTGATAGGTCATATTCTGAAAACAAATTTCAGGTAAAGCATGACAAATTGGGTTGACATTTATGTATAGAGCAAGCATTGCATCTCAACAATAATGGACTTTTGTTTTCTACTCATTTTTTTAAAAAAGTATTTTGAGATGATAGTGTATTTTACAACATTTTCCCCTTCCCTTTACTCCCTTAAAAGCCTCCCATACACCCATCTCTGCTCTCTTTCAAATTCACGGCCTTCCTTTTCACTAATTGTTATTGCACGCATGTATGATAATATATACGTATGCATATATATGCGTATATATATTCCTAAACATAGCCTGTTCAGTCTGTATGATGTTACTTGTATTTATCTTTTCAGGGCTGACTGCGTGGTACTGGATAACCAATCAGTGTGTTCTCATGGGAGGACCACATCTCCTGCTCCCAACATTACTCAGTGTGGGGTTGAAGCCTTATGGATTTTTCTCTGTCCATTTTGGCATGTTTTTTTCTGTCATTTTTTCTCAGCTTGTGCTTGGCAGTCATGATGGTGGGACCTACGGTTATAGTCTCTGGTGTTGCTAGGAGACACACTCTTACAGCAAAGTCCCTGACCCTCTGGTTCTTACAGTCTTCCCACGCCCTCTTCCTCACTGATCCCTGAGCCTTAGGTGTGGGAGTGTTTTGTGAATGTGTCCATTGGAACCGGGATCCACAACGCTGCCTTAGGGTTGTGTAGGCACTAGTGTTTAAACTCTACTTGATTTGGGGTTCCTAAAGCCTCTACTTTTCCTTCCAACACCCCCAATCCTAGGTAGGAGAGAAAGAAGGTAGAAGGGGATATAGACCTCTTTTATTTGGGGGGAGGGTTCTTGTACATTTTCTTTTAAACATTTTTATTCACTTTATCTCCTTGTTTTAACCTCCTGTTCCTCCTCCCGCTCTAGGCCTTACTAATCCCTCACCTTTTCCTCAGAAGAGGGGCCTCTCCTCTTCCCATCCAGCCTAGCTCATCATGTTGCATCAGGACTGAGCATGTCCTGTTCCCCTGTGGCCTGGCAAGGCAGTCGCAGGAGAAAGTGACCAAAAAGCTGGCAAGTGAGTCCATGTCTCATGCAGTCCCCACTTCCCTTGCTAGAGGACCCACATGAGGCGTAAGCTTCCCATTTGCTACATCTTTGGAGGTAGTGACTGAAGAGAGGGAACAAGGTAGGAGAGGGGGCACAGAGAGTTAAGTGGGCGGAGAACAGACCTAGAGAGAGCAAGGGCTAGAGGACAGAAGGACTGTAGAGAAAAGAGAAAGTGAGAGTGAGGGTAACTCTGTGACAAGCCGGAAGCCTAAGTCAGGGTAGGCGCATGGGAGGATATGAGGGCTATTCAAGCAGAGACTCCCAGTGGCAGAGGCCATAGAAACAGAAGAGGAACCCTCTAACTAGACTAGTCTCCTAGCAGAGGGAGGGAAACATCAACCTACCCGTGAAAACTTGGACCCAAAATTTACCTTGCCTACAAGATATGCAGGGACAGGGGTGAAGAGCAGATAGAGCAGAGATTGAGGGAATGCCCAAACAAATACCTACTCTTGAAGAGTGCCTACCCCTGACACTATGAACTATGCTCTGCTAAACTTGCAAAGAGGATCCTGACAGAGTTGTCCTCTGAGAGGCAATACCTAGCAGTGCCTCAGAACAGATGCGAAGACTCACAAGCAAACATCGGGTGATGCAGAGAGAGAATTGTGCAAAAGTGGGAGGGAAGAGAAAAGGACCTCGAGCTGACAGGAGTTCCACAAGATCAACAGAACCAACTAAGCAGGGCACTGAGAGGCTTGCTGAGACTGAAGAAGCAACCAAGGACCATGCAAGAACTGGACCTAGGATGTAGACCTCATTAGACTTTGTTCAAGCTGGTTAGGGTCATCAGGTTCTTTGGGAAAATACCAATTTCAGTCATCAGGATATCTGGAAGTCCAGCAACTGCAAATGGCAAATGGCAGCAGCAGAACAAACAAGCAGCTTCTTCCTCTGTATGTTCTATTACCTCCTATTTCTGGGGGGTCTCACATTAATACTCCCCCAGAATCCTAAGAATTCCACTAACTTGAGCTGGCAAAGGCCACAGCCCTCTCTGAGCCTCAGGAGGCAGTTATCAGCTGTAGACAAACTTAAGGCAGTCCCACATCTCACACCTGGGATTAAAACAAAAACCTGCTTACAAACATAACAGGTTTCAAAGAAACCAAAACTTCCACTACAGGATTGGTTAGGCTTTTCTGAAGTAGACTCTGTTGTAAGCGAAGTGTCCTTGATGATAGTTGAGGACCTCCCTATTGATTTTTAAGGAAGCCTTTTTGATCCTTTGAAATTGGACTAATTTTGTAGTTTTGTAAAAGCATTAATCAGTACTCTGGAGGTATTTATTATTTTTTTTAATTTGTGCATTTCCTAAGGGATCATCATCATCGTGAAGACAGGCTGGAAGCAGGCCCTACAGAGTGCACAGGCATCATAGCAGGGGAAGCACAGCAGTGACACAAAATTGCCTTTGGAAGAAGGTCCTAGCTTATGGCTTTGCTGCCATATTTATTAAATTCAGTGCAAACTGAAGCCATTGGTTTCCAGGCATCACAACCTCCTCCCTCTTGCCTCTGTGTACATGTGTGGGAGGCTATACTTCAAGAAACCTCAGAATCATCCATTTCTATCTCTTCTCTTCTAGCCCTGTCTTCTTTCTCAAGTATATTGAAATCCTTTCCCTGTGTCATTACTACCTCAGTCAGCTTCTTCAACTCTCATGTTGGTGACTTGAGGAGTCTTCTGACACCTTAACCAGGTGGATTTTTCGGATAAAATGCAAGCACCTGATCTTTACCACCTTGCTGAAAAACATCTATAACAGCTTCCTCTCCACTCACATTTAAGTCCAAACTCCTGTTTATGTTTAGACACCACCACTTGAGATAGTTCTTGCATTTTTTCTCATACTAATACTTGAACTAGTCTCTCCTCTTCCTTTTTTATGAAGCCAGGCCACGATCTTTCAGATTCTGGAGTTCTTGCATTCACTTTGCCAACCCCTATCTTTTGCATTTATGTTATTAACCATTAACTGATGTCACTCCCAGGTCAAGGTCAGGCCCTCCTATTGTATGTATTTGCCCTCTGTTTTAACTCAACATTTCATTTTAATTGCAAACTCTTTGTATCTCATTGCACTCTAAGATCATTATAGCTGAGGACACATTTATCTTAATTAGTATGACACATGCTAGGCACTTAAACATTTAAACCAACAATCAGATGAAGGATTGGGTAGAGTCC
>JAQQSO010003731.1:0-13343 GCA_028658305.1 Pachyuromys duprasi | reverse complement strand
TGGCAGGAAGGAATAGCCACATGTAAAGGTAATGTCTGAACACTAGCATCACGGGTTTCACATATTTGAACAGGTAGTGGACTGAACTGATAATGTAGATCTGTTTGAATAGATACACTTCGAAAAGACTTTGGGTTTTTAGCTTGCAAGAAAGATTGTTTTCGTGTGCCCTTCGCAGTCAGTTTCTTATTTAACTGTATTACATATTCCTGTAAAGTGCCATATTTGTAAGATACCTTCGCTACTTCCTTGGATAGGGCTCCAAATATGCCTTCAGCATGCTTATTTAGATTATCTACCTGTTTAGATATATTGTTTAAGGACATATGGATTATTCGAATTAAGTCATCTTCAATATTTTGAGGCACTAACAGTTCGTATGGATCCTCAGCATCTCTTTCTTCATTAAAGGACATGTCTATTAAAATTATTGGAGGTTCACTTCCACCTTACCTTCTGTTAACCATCAGCCCTCTTTCTTAGATCCTCTGTGTTGTTTGGAGGCATAAGATCCTTGCCCGCAGCATGTACCCCTACCAGAGGCTGCTCTCATCTGAGGACATGAGCCTTCTGACTTCAGGTTTTGAGCAGTAACCTGGCAACATTACCACATAATAGAGTTCTCTGATTGAGTCATGAGTGAGAGAACAATGCCTCCCAGTCTCAGCAACACCAACCCCTCTGCCATATTTCCTGTTGAGGCTAGTTATAGGAAGGTGGAAAGATACTCTGGAGAGAAAAAGCTTAGACTATCTCTGATCTCTTGGTTTTAGTATAACAAAAACTTTCAAGAAAAAAACTGTTCTATCTGGTTCCATATATAGTGGCATTAGTTTGAATTATGTCTGTCTCCTTTGTGATTTCAAAACTGTCTTCCAGTTTACATGAGATATCTTCTCCCCTTATATCTGAGTAGGGAAGTTTCCTCCACTATGTTTTTTTTTTTCTCATGAGGAAACTCATGAGTCATCTTTGTCTTTTTAAATAAACATTTAAAGTTATTTTACTTGATATTCTCTTAAAACTTTTCTGGAACTATAATTTTTCATGAATTTAAGGAAAGTTCTTCAATGAAGAGAAGAAAGAGCTTTTAGGATATTAAGTTTTGAAGGAACAGACAGAAAATTCATATCTCTTCTTTCCTATGAATAGATGGAATTAAACCAGAGACTAAACACAAACATCACTAGAAAAAGAGCTAAAATTGTGTGTATTTTTTAAAGGATGAAACCAATACAGGATAAATCTCTAGAAAACATTTTGAGAGATACATTTATTACCAGTTAGATTCATCAGAGATTATGGGATGACTTAATGAAATACTTCCCTTCAACTTTTTTTGAAAAGTGCACAAAACAATGGGTTTCATTACGACAGTTTCATACTTCCTTGTTAAGTACTGCAGTTAGCTCTATCTTTGACAATTCACCACCAGGCTCCTTCCCCCCTACCTACCCCCAAATAGATAGGTAATTGTATTCAACTGTTTCCACTGACCACTACTGTTATTCATGTCCCCACTTGTAGAGGATCCCTTGATCTGGTAAGGGATCACATCCAAAGACCTTCTCAGTCTATATGATACAGCTGAAATGCAGATATTCACTTAGTACAAATTTTTCATCCCAAACAATGAAGGTATGGTTAATTTTTAGAAGGAAAAACCCATGTTTGAAGGTGACGTCTAATTGAGGGACAGACAAAATGACAAACAGAGAAAGATTAAACAGAGTAAGTCAGAGATATGATATGCTCAACTATCACAAGAGGACAGAAAAGAAAAGCTACTTACGGGCAGGCAAGGAGAAAGAGAGAGGAAGGTTTAATGAAGAGTTGATAACCAAAACAGTTTTACAGAGACAGCTTACAGAGAGAGCAAACTAGATTCAGGTAAAAACAAAATGAGGCAGAGAATGAAAATGAGCCAGAAGATTAAAACATGCTGGTAGAATTAGTTTGAAACCAGGCAGAGAAATTCATTTAGAAGTCAAGAGAAGCTGGTTAGAAACAGTCAGCTTGGAGAGTTTAGGCCACAATAAATAAACCAGCCAGTGGGAGTTCAGAAGGAGCTAGAAATGCTTGGAAATGGCTCTCATCTCATCCTCTCATCTGAGAAAATAAAAACATCCCACTAGCATGGTTAAATCTAGTTAACTGATCTTTCTGAAATTGTTTTATCCTCTGTCAATCTTTTCTCTATTACCCTAATGTTTCCATCCATAGCTCATCTACTCATGGTACAAGTGTTGTTATTTCTTCCGTTCTTTGTTTGGTTTTTAATGTGCTAGACTGGTGCAATGGCTCATCTGAAAAGGGTGCATGCTTCCAAATTTGACAACATGAGTCGAATCACTGGAATCCATATGGAGGAGAAAATAGATTCTTAAAAGTTGTTCTTTAGCCTTCATGATCAAGCTGGGATAAATACACAGACATATACACAGAGACATACAATAAATAAATATTAATGAAATTAAAAAATTTTTAAATTTAAATTTTTATATTAACTACCGTGTATTCATTTTGTATCCCAGCTGTAACCCATTCACACATTCCAACCCAATCCTACCCTCCCTCATCTCCTCCCATGACCCTCTCTAATTCCACTGGTAGGGGAGATCCTCCTCCCTTTCCATCTGACTCTAGCCTATCAAGTCTCATCAGGAGGGGCTACATTGACTTCTGATGGTTAGGCTATCCCCCTATTAAGGGAGGATATCAAAGAGCCAACCACTGAGTTCATGGAAGAGACAGTCCCTGTTCCCCTTACTAGGGAACCCACTTGGACATTGAGCTGCCATGGGCTACATGTGTGCAGGGGTTCTCAGTTATCTCCATGTATGGTCCTTGGTTGCAGTATATGTCCCAGAAAATACCGCTGGACTCACATTTTTTATTCCATTGCTCTCCTTTTAGAACTCCTGTCCCTTCTAGGTTTTTCTTTTTTTATTTTTTTTATTATTTTTTTGTTATCAATCACAGGTTAGGTACTTTGCATCCCAAGCGTAGCCCCCTCACTCATTCTTTCCCTCCCTCCCCACCCCTCTTTCATTTCCTCCCCTGTTTCCCTCACTAGGGTCTTTAGTTCTACACCAAGCTATCCTGGGTCCCATCTGAACAGGGGTTCCAGGACACATCCACACGTGTTCCTTGGTTGTAGAAACTGTCTCATACAAGACCCCTGTGCCCTGCTCAGTTTAGTCATTGTGGAGCTCTTGTTCTCTCCATGTTTCACCAACCTCCTCCATTTCTATCATTACTTCTTGCCCTCTGCCAAAGGCTTGATCACGAGTCTTAATATCTGCTCTGATACATGGCTACCTTGACCCCCCCCAGAGGTCCTCCTTGGCATACTCCTGTCCTGTTGCTTGTTTTCTCCTCCACTTAATGTCCATCCCATTTGTTGATCCAAAGAACATTGATCATACCCACCTGGGTCCTCCTTCCTGTATATCCTCCCTAGGAGTGTAGATTTCAGCATGACCTTCCTATCCTATAGGTCTATATAAGTGAGTATATACCATATGTTTCTTTCTGCTTTTGAGATACCTCACTTAGGATGATCGTTTCCAGGTCCCACTATTTGCCTGCGAATTTCATGATTTCCTCCTTTTTAATTGCTGAGTAGTATTCCATTGTGTAGAACTACCACAATTTCTGTATCCATTCCTCCACTGAAGAACATCTGGGTTGTTTCCAGGTTCTGGCTATTACAAATAAAACTGCAACAAACATGGTTGAGCAAATGTCCTTGTGTATTTGAGCATGTTTTGGTTATACACCTAGGAGTGGTGTAGATGGAGCTTAAAGAAGCACTGTTTCTAATTGTCTGAAAAAGTGTCAGAATGATTTGAAAAGTGGTTGTCCAGTTTACATTCCCAGCAGGAATGAAGGAGGGTTCCCCTTTCTCCAAATCCTCTCCAGCATGTGTTGTCACTTGAGTTTTTGATCTCAGCCATTCTGATGGGGTAAGGTGAAATCTCAGGGTCGTTTTGATTCGCATTTCCCTGATGACTAAGGACACTTAGTATTTCTTTAAATATTTCTCTGCCTTTTTATATTCCTCTACAGAGAATTCTCTGTTTAACTCTGTGTCACATTTGTTAATGGAATTACTTGATTTGTTGCTATTTAACTTCTTTCATTCTTTATATATTCTGGATATAAGCCATCTGTCAAATAAAGGGTTGATGAAGATTCTTTCCCAGTCTGTAGGCTTTCATTTTGTTCTGATGACAGTTACCTTTGCTTTACAGAAGCTTTCAGTGTCATGGGTCCCATTTGTTGATTGTTGCTCTTAGAGCCTGTGTTGTTGGTATTCTGTTCAGGAAGTAGTCTCCTGTGCCAATGAGTTCTAGGCTCTTCCCCACTTTTTCTTCTAACAGGTTTAGTGTGTCTGGTTTTATGTTGAGGCCTTTGATCCACTTGGACTTTAGTTTTGTGAAGGGTGAAAAACATGGATCTATTTACATTTTTCAACATGTAGACATCCAGTTAGACCAGCAACATTTGTCGAAGATGTTGTCTTTTTTCCATTGAATGGTTTTGAATCTTTGTCAAAAATCAAGTATCTGTAGGTGTGTGTGTGTTTATTTCTGGGTCTTCAATTTGATTCTGTTGGTCCTCCAATCTGCTTCTATGCCAGCACCAGGCAGTTTTTATTACTATTGCTCTATAGTACAGCTTGAGATCAGGGATTGAGATACCTCCAGATGATCTGTCGTTGTACAGGAGCATTTTGGAAAATCTGCTATTTATTTGTTTTGATATGAAGTTGAAAATTGTTTTTTCAAAGAATTGTCTTGGTATTTTGATGGGAACTGCATTGAGTCTGTAGATTGGTTTTGGCAGGATGCCCGTTTTCATTATGTTAATCCTATTGATACATGAGCATGGGAGATCTTTCCACCTTCTACTATCGTCTTCATTTTCTATTTTTTATAATGGCATAATATTTTAATTAAATTTTTAATTTTTATATTAATTACAGTTTATTTACTTTGTATCCCAGCTGTAGCTCCCTACCCACATTTCCTCCCAATCCTACCCTTCCTCCCCCTTCTCTTCCCCACCGCTCTCAAAGTCCACTGATAGAGGTGGTCCTCCTCACCTTCCATCTGACCCTAGATTATCAGGTCTCTTCAGGACTGGCTACAATGTCCTCCTCTGTGGCCTAGCAAGGCTGCTCCTACCTCAGGGAGTGGGGAGGTCAAAGAGCCAGCAACTGAGTTCATGTCAGAAACAGTCCCTGTCCCCCTTATTAGGGTACTCACTTGCATACTGAGCTGCCATGGGCTATATCCAAGCAGGGGTTCTAGGTTATATCCATTCGTGGTCTTTGGTTGGAGAAACAGTCTCATAGAAGAACCCTATGCCCAGATTTTTTTGATTTTGTTATTCTGCTTGTGGAGCTCCAGTCCCTTCCAGGTCTTTCTACCTCCTTATACTTTCATATGATTTCCTGCACTCTGTCCAAAGTTTAGCTATGAGTCTCAGCATCTACTTTTAATACACTGCTAGGTAGAGTCTTTCATAGGCCCTCTGTGGTAGGCTTCTGTCTTGTTACTTGTTTTCTCCTACTTACACTGTCCATCCAATTTGTCTTTCTAACTTAGGATTGATCATCTTACCCCAGGTCCTCTTTCTTGTTAACCGTCTTTAGGTGTAAAGATTGTAGTATGTTTATTCTATCTTATAGGTCTAGAATCCACTTACAAGTAAGTATGTACCGTGGGTGTCTCAGGGTGATCTTTGCTAGATGACACCATTTGCTTGCTAATTTCATGATTTCCTCATTTTTAATTACGGAGTAGTATTCCATTGTGTAAAAGTACCACAATTTCTGTATCTATTCCTCAAATGAGGGAAATCTGAGTTGTTTCCAGGTTCTGGCTATTACCAATAAATCTGCTACAAACATGGTTGAGCAAATGTCCTTGTTGTGTACTTGAGCATCTTTTGGTTATATGTCCAAGATTAGTATAGCTGGATCTTAAGTAAGCACTATTCCTAATTGTCTGAGAAAGCACCAGATTGATTTCCAAAGTGGTTGTACAAGTTTATATTCCCAGCAGCAAGGGAGGAGGGTTCACCTTTCTCCACAATGTCTCCAGCATGTGTTGTCACTTGAGTTTTTTTTATCTTAGCCTTTGATCTTCCTTTCTGTTTCTACACCATTACCATACAGTTTTTCTTACTATATCTCTGTAGTACATCTAGAGATCAGGGATGGAGATACCTCAAGCTGATTTGTTGTTCTACAGGATCGTTTCTGAAATTCTGTGTTATTTGTTTTTCCATATGAAGTTGAAAATTTTTCTTTCAAATTCTGAAAAGAATTGTGTTAATATTTTGATGGGAATTGCATTGAATTTGTAGATTGGTTTTGACAGGATGGCCATTTTCACTATGTTAATCCTACTGATTCATCAGCATGGGCGATCTTTCCATTTTCTGCTAACTCCTTCAATATTTTTTCAGACATATGAAGTTTTTTGTTTTTCAAACAGCTCTTGAACTTGCTTGGTTAGAGTTACACCAAGGGACTTTATGTTATTAGTTGCTATTTTGAAAGATGTTGTTTCCCTAATTTCTTTCTTTGCCCTTTTGTATTTCATATACAGGTGGGCTACTGATTTTTTTGAGTTGATTTTGCATCCAACCACTTTGCTGAAGGAGTTCTCTAGTTGAATTTTTGCGGTGGCTCATGTATACTATCATATCATCTGCAAATAGTGATATTTGACTTCTTCATTTCTGGTTTGAATTCCCTTGATCTCCTTTAGTTGTGTTATTTCTCTTTGTAGGACTTCAAGTACTAAGTACTATGTTAAAGAGATACGGAGAGAGTGGTCAGTCTAGCCTTGTTCCTGATTTCAGTGGGATTGATTTAAGTTTCTCTCCATTGAGTTTTATGTTGGCTATAGGCTTACTGTATATTGTCTTTATTATGTTTAGCAATGTGCCTTGTATCCCTGATCTCTCTAAGACTTTAAACATGAATGGGTGTTGGATTTTGTCAAATGCTTTTTCGGCATTTAGGGAGATGATCATGTGGTTTTTATCCTTCAGGTTTTTTATGTTATGGATTACATTGATGGATTTCCGTTATGTTCAACTGCCCCTGCATTCCTGGAAAGAAGCCTACTTGGTCATGGTGGATAATATCTTTTATGTGTTCTTGGATTTGGTTCTCAAGTAATTTTTTTTATTTTTAAATTTATTTTTATATTAATCACAGGTTATATATTTTGTATCCCAGCCATAGCCACCTCTCTTATTCCCTCCCATTCTCCCCATCACTCCCTCATCTTCTCCCTGCCCCCCTCCAAGTCCACTGCTAGGGGAGGACCTCCACCCCTTCCATCTGACCCTAGCTTATCATGTCTCTTCAGGGCTGGCTGCAATATGCTCTTCTGTGATTTAGTTAGTCTGCTCCTCCCTCGGAGGGGAGGGGGCGATCAACAAGCCAGCCATTGAGTTTATGACCAAAATAGTCCATGTTGCACTTAGTAGGGTACCCAGTTGGATACTGAGCACCTATGGGCCACATCTGAGCAGGGGTTATAGTTTGTATCCATACATGGTCCTTGGTTGGAGAAACAGGCTCATAGAAGACCCCTGTGACCTGATCTATTGTTCTTTGTGGAGCTCTTGTCCTCGCCAAATCTTACTAACTCCCCCTTTTTTCATATGATTTCTTGCACTCTGCCGAAGACGTGATTGTGAGTCTTAATATCTGCTTTGATACATTGTTAGTTAGAGTCTTTCAGAGGCCCTCTATTGTAGGCTCCTGTCCTGTCGCTTGTTTTCTCCTATTTTCAATGTCCATCCCATTTGTCTATCTAAGCGAGGATTGATCATCCCAACCAGGTTCCTCCTTCTTGCTTACCTTCCCTAGGTGTATAGATTTCAGCATGTCCATCCTATCCTATAGGTCTATATAAGTGAGTATATACCAAGTGTTTCTTTCTGCTTCTGGGATTCCTCACTCAGAATGATCATTTCCAGGTCTCACCATTTGCCCTGTGAATTTCATGATTTCCTTGTTTTTAATTGCTTAGTAGTATTCCATTGTGTAAAAGTACCACAATTTCTATATCCATTCCTCGTCTTAGGGAAATCTGGGTTGTTTACAGGTTCTGGCTATTATGAATATAGCTGCTGCAAACATGGTTGAGCAAATGTCCTAGTTGTATACTTGAGCATCTTTTGGATATATGCTTAAGAGTGGTATAGCTGAGTCTTGAGCAATCAGTATTCCTAATTGTCTAACAAAGCGCCAAATTGATTTCCAGAGTGGTTGTACCAGTTTGCATTTCCACCAGCAATGGAGAAGAGTTCCCCTTTCTCCATAACCTCTCCAGCATGTGTTGTCACTTGAGCTTTTGATCGTAGCCATTCTGACAGGTATAAGGTGAAATCTCAGGGTCGTTTTGATTTGCATCTCCCTGATGGCTAAGGACATTGAGCATTTCTTTAAGTGCTTTTTCTGTCATTCTACAATGCTCTAGAGAGAGTACTCTTTTTAGATCCATACACCATTTTTTAATTGGACTACTTGATTTGTTGCTTTTTAACTTCTTGAGTTCTTTATACATACTGGATATTAGCCCTCTGTCAGATGTAGAATTGGTAAAGATCCTTTCCCAGTCTTTAGGCAATTGTTTTGTTTTGATGACAGTGTCTTTTGCTTTACAGAAGCCTTTCAGTTTAATGAGATCCCATTTATTGATTGTTGATCTTAGAGACTGTGCTGTTGGCCTTCTGTTCAGGAAGTGGTCTCCTGTGCCAATGAGTTCTAGGGTCTTCCCTACTTTTTCTTCTAACTGGTTTAGTGTGTCTGGTTTTATGTTGAGGTCTTTGATCCACTTGGACTTTAGTTTTGTGCAGGGTGAGAAATATGGATCTACTTTCATTTTTCTACATATAGAAATCCAGTTTGACCAGCACCATTTGTTGAAGATTCTGTCTTTTTTCCATTGAATGGTTTTGACTTCTTTGTCAAAAATTAAATTTCCATAGGTGTGTGGGTTTATTTCTGGGTCTTCTATTCAGTTCCGTTGATCCACAGTTGTTTCTATGACATTATCATGTTTGAATTTTTTTTCAAACAAGTCTTTCACTTGCTTGATAGTCACCCCAAGGTTCTTTATGTTATTAGGGGCTATTGTGAAGGGTGTTGTTTCCCTAATTTCTTTCTCGGCCCTTTGGTCTTTGGTATACAGGAGGGCTTCTGATTTTTTTGAGTTGATTTTGTATCCAGCCACTCCGCTGAAGGTGTTTATCAGTTGAAGGAGTTCTCTAGTTGAATTTTTGGGGTCACTCATGTATATTATCATAACATCTGCAAATAGTGATACCTTGACTTCTTCCTTTCCAATTTGTATCCCCTTGATCTCCTTTAGTTGTCTTATTGCTCTAGCTAGGACTTCAAGTACTAGGTTGAAGAAATATGGAGACAATGCGCAGCCTTGCCTTGACCCTGATTTCAGTGGGATTGATTTAAGTTTCTCTCCATTGTGTTTGATGTTGGCTATAGGCTTGCTGTATATTGTCTTTACTATGTTTAGGTATGTGCCTTATATCCCCGATATCTCCAAGACTTTATACATGAGTGGATGTTGGATTATGTGGAATGATTTTTCGGCATCTAGGGAGATGATCATGTGGTTTTTCTCCTTCAATTTGTTAATATGGTGGATCACATTGATGGATTTCCGTATATTGAACAACCCTTGCATGCCTGGGTTGAAGCCTACTTGGTCATGGTGGATGATATCTTTTATGTGTTCTTGGATTCGGTTTGCAAGTATTTTATTGAGTATTTTTGCGTCAATGTTCATAAGAGAGATAGGTCTGAAGTTCTCTTTTGTGTTGGGTCTTTGTGGGGTTTAGGGATCAAGGTGACTATGGCTTCATATAACATATTTTGTAATGTTTCTTTTTGTATTTTGTGGAATAGTTTGAAGAGTATTGGAGTTAGCTCTTCTTTGAAGGATTGGTAGAATTCTTTCCTGAAATATTTCAATTTCTTCTTGAAGGCACCAAGTGCTATGTATTTTTTTCTTAGCACTGATTTAATTGTGTCCCAGAAGTTTCGGTATGTTGTGCCTTTATTTGTATCAAATTCTAGGAAGTCTTAAATTTCTTTATTTCTTCAATAACCCATCTGTCATTGAGTTGTGAGTTTTTCCTTTTCCATGTGTTTGTAGGCTTTTTGGTATTTCTGTTGTTGAGGTCTAGCTTTTATCCATAGTGCTCAGACAGAATATAAGGGATTATTTAATTTTCTTTTAACTCTTGAAGCTTGATTTCTGACCAACTCTATGGTCTATTTTGGAGAAGGTTCCATGAGGTGCTGAAAAAAGGTACATTCTTGAGTTTGGGTGAAAAGTTCTGTAGACATCTATTAGCTCCATTTGAGTTAGGACCTCTGTAAGTGCAATTATTTCCCTTCAGCTTCTGTTTTGATGATTTGTCCCTTGGTGAGAATGGAGTGTTGAAGTCTCCCATTATTGAGATGTTGTATTGATGTGTGATTTGAGCTTTAATAATTTTTCATTTACAAATGTATGTGCTCTTGTATTTGGGGCACAGATGTTCATGAGAATGGTGATGTTCTGGTGAATTTTCCTTTAATGAAAATAAAGTGCCCCTCCTCATTTTTTGATTAATTTTTGTTTGAAAATCTATTTTATTAGCTATTAGGATCACTACCTCAGCTTGTTTTCTGGGTCCATTTGCTTGAAAAACAGTTCTTCAGCCCTTTACTCTGAGGTAGTGTTTATCTTTGTTGCAGAGGTTTGTTTCTTGTATTCAGCAGAATTTTGGATCCTCTTTTGGCAACCATTCTGTTAGTCAGTGTCTTTTTATTGGAGGGTTGAATTCTGTAGATGTTGGTAGGTAATAATGACCAGTGAATGTTAGTTCCTGTTATTGTGGAGTTGGTGGTGTTACTGTGTTTCAATGCTTGTTTTCTTTTAATTTTTGTGGTGAATTTGTCTATATCCTGTGTTTCCTTGGGTGTAGTTGTTTTCGTTGGGTTGGAGTTTTCCTTCTGGTATCTTCTTTAGGGCTCAGTTGCTCTGTTGATATTATTTATTTATTTATTTATTTATTTATTTATTTATTTATTTATGTGGTCATGGAATATTATGTTTTCTCCATCTATATTGATTGAAAGCTTTGCTGGGTATACTAGTCTGGTTTGGCATCTGTGGTCCTTTAGAATCAGCATGATATCTGCCCAGGCACTTCTGGCTTTCATAATTTTGGTTGAGAAGTCTTGTATAATTCTGTTAGGTCTACTTCTATATGTTATGTGGCCTTTTTCCCTTGCTGCTTTTAATATTTTTTTCTATAGATTTAGTGTTTTGGCTAGTATGTTATAGGAGGATTTTTTTCTTCTTTTAATTTTTCTTTTTTATATTAATTACAATTTATTTACTTTGTATCCCAGCTGTAGCCCTCTCCCTCATTCCCTCCCAATCCAACAGTCCCTCCATCATCTCTTCCCTGCACCTCTCGAAGCCCATTGATAGGGGAGGTCCTCCTCCCCTTCCATTTGACCCTAGTTTATCAGGTCTCATCAGGACTGGCTGCAGTGTCCTCCTCTGTGGCCTAACAAGGCTGTTCCTCCTTCAGGGGTTGGGGAGGAGGTCAAAGAGGCCATCACTGAGTTCATGTCAGAGACAGTCTGTGTTCTACTTACTAGGAAAACCCACTTGGATGCTAAGTTCCATTGGCTACATCTGAGTAGGGGTTCTAGGTTATATCCATGCATGGTCCTTGGTTGGAGAATCAGTTTCAGAAAAGACCCCTTTGCCCAGATATATTTGGTCCTTGTGGACCTCCTGTCCACTCCAGATCTGAGTAAAGGTCCCCTACTTTCATATGTTTCCCTGCACTCTGCCCAAGTTTTGGTTATGAGTCTCAGCATCTGCTTTTATACACTGCTAGGTAGAGCCTTTTAGAGGCCCTCTGTGATAGGCTCCTGCCCTGTTTCTTGTTTTCTCCTACTTCCAATGCTCATCCCCTTTGTCTTTCTAAGTGAGGATTGATCATCTTACCCCGGGACCTCCTTCTTGTTTATCTTCTTTAGGTGTACAGATTCTAGTAGGTTTATCTAATCTTATAGGTCTAGTATCCACTAATAAGTGAGTATATAACATGGGTGTCTTTCTGTTTTTAATTCCTGAGTACTATTCCATTGGGTAAAAATACCACAATTTCTGTATCTATTCCTCCGTTGAGGGACATGAGGTTTGTTTCCAGGTTCTGACTATTAGGAATAAAGCTTCTACAAAAATGGCTGAGCAAATGTCCTTGTTGTGTACTTGAGCACCTTTTGGAGAGTTTCTTTTCTTATCTTGTCTATTTGCTGTTATATAGACCTCTTGTATGTTTATGAACATGTCTTTCTTTAAGTTGAGAAAATGTTTTTCTATGATTTTCTTGAAAATATTTTCTGGACCTTGGAGCCAGGAATCTTCTTTTTCATCTATTTGTATTATTCTTAAATTTTGTCTTTTCATGGTGTTCTTTATTTCTTGGATGTTTTGTGTTTGGAACGTTTCCAATTTTACCTTTTATTTGTGAGATATATCAATTTCTGCAAGTGTGTCTTATGATGATTTATAACATCTCTTTATTGGAGGGGGTTCCTGATGAAGCCATGATTTCCTATGTTTTGTTGGATGTGTTTTTCTGGATTCCTCTAGCTATCTGCCTATTCTTAACCTTTGCTGTTTGTTCCTGGATTCTGTACTTTAGACTGGGTCCATCTTTTTCTTGTGTCTGGAGTATTCTTCAGGAAGATGAGAGAGGTCTACCAGTTTGAAAGTGTGTGTTGCTGTTTCATCTGTAGCTAAGGGAGAAAAGTCTCAGGTGTACAAGTGCAGGTGAGCTAACGTGTGTGTGTGTGTGTAGAAATGTGCTAAGTTGGACACGGTGCTAGAACAAGTAGATGCCTGTATTGTGGGGCTTAAGCACAGGAATGGTACAGGTACTGATGCTGTTAATGGACACAAGATGCATGCACATGTTCCCTGAATAACTCAGTGTCCTATATGCCTTTTGTATTGTACTCCTAGTATTCATATCTGTCTGGACTCCACGTTTTCTTTTGCCTGGACTCCACTGTAAGAGCCACAGAACAGGGACTTCAATGTTGAGAACACTGTCCTAAGGATCCCTATGTTGCCCACATTGGGTTTTGGGGGAGGAGGGTTACGATGTCTGTCTTCTAGCATAGAGGGATCCTGGATCTGGGACTCTGCATGCATTCACTTGAAAGCGTAGTTACTTGCTATCAGGCCTCCTCTCCTCTCCTCTCCTCTCCT
>JAQQSO010003730.1:0-13343 GCA_028658305.1 Pachyuromys duprasi | reverse complement strand
GACAGGAGCATACCAAAGAGGACCTATGAAAGAATCAGTATAGCAATGTATCAAAACAGATATTAAGACTCTCGGTTAAGCCCTTGGCAGAGGGCTGGAAGTAATAATAAATATAGGGGAAGTTAGTAAGACTTGGGGAGAACAAGAGCTCCACAAAGACCAAACTGAGCAGGGCACAAGGGTCTTATATGGGACAGTTTCTCCAACCAAGGACCATGTATGGATATGGCCTAGAACCCCCGCTCAGATGTTGCCCATGATAAATCATTGGTGAACTGAAGACCCTAGTAAGGGAAACAGGGGCTGTTTCTATCTTGAGCTTGATGGATGACTCTTCGACCCTTCCCCATACATGCCAGGGAGTAACAGCCTGGCTAGATTCCGGGGGAGGACATTGCAGCCAGCCTGGAGGAGACAAGATGATCTGGGGTCAGATGGAAGGGGAGGAGATCCTCCCCCGTTGGTGGACTTGGAGGGGACGGGGAAGAGATGAGGGAGGGTTGGGGAGGGTGGGAGGGAGGGAGGGAGGGAGCTACGCATGGGATGCAAAAAACCTAACCTGTGATTGATATAAAAATAAATAAATTTATTTAAAAATCTGGGATACAGAGCTAAACAGAGAATTCTCAACAAAGGAATATTGAATGGTGGAGAAATACTTAAAGAAATGTTCAACCTCTTTAGTCATCAGGAATGCAAACTAAAACAACTCTGCGATTCTACCTCATACACACCAGAATGTACATTTTGGCAATGATGTGGAGAAAGGGAAATACTTTACATTGCTGGTGGGAATGCCAACTTGGACAACCACTTTGGAAATCAATCTTGTGATTTCTCAGACAAGTGGAAATAGTGGTGCCTCAAGACCCAGTTATATCACTCCTAGGCATATATCTGAAACAGGCTCAACCATTAAACAAGGACAGCTCCTTAATTATGTTCATAGTAACTTTATTCATAATAGTGAGAATCTTAAAACAACCTAGATGTCCTTCAACTGAGGAACAGATAAAGAAATTGTGGTACATTTACATTACACAATGGAATACTACTCAGCTCTTAAAATCAAGGAAATCATGAAATCATGAAATTGTAGGCAAGCGGATGGAACTAGAACTAGAAAAGATCGTCTTAAGTGAAGTATCCTAGAAGCAGAGACACGAATGGTTTATACTTACTTATAAATGGTTCTTAGCCATATTATATAGGACAAATATACTAAAATCTACATACCTAAAGAAACTAAATGTCAAGGAGTACCCTAGGGAAGATGCTTAATTCTCTTTCAGAAGGGAAAACACAATAGTGGTAGAAGAGAGGGAACAGGACTAGAGCCTTCCACAGATGTTCTCTAAAAGACTCTAACAAGCAGGGGATCAAAGCATATGCAGAAACCCACAGCCAAACTTGGGACAGAGTAGAGGAAGAATTATATAAAAGGACCCAGTGGGACAGGAGCCACACAAGAAGTCCAACAAAGAAAAAAAATCAACAACCAAAGACCATACCCCCTGCTCAGATATAGCCCATAGACTGTTCAGTCTATAGGTAGGATCCTAGTAAGGGGAGAAGAGACAGTCTGTGACATGAACTAAGTTGCCCTATTGCATGATCACTTCTTCCTGGTAGCCCACAGAAGAAGTGGATGAAGGCAGTCCTGATGGTACCTGATAAGCTAGGGTCAGACAGTAGTGGAGGAGGTCTTCCCCTATTAGTGGACTAGGGAGGAGGGATAGGTGAAGAAGAGGGAGGGGAGACCAGGAGGAGATGAGGAAGGGGGCTGCAACTGGGATTCAAAGTGGATAAATTATAAATAATATTTAATAATAATAACATAACTCAAACAAAAAAAACTAGCAGCTTCTTGCATTATTCTATGGGGGGAGGGGAATTCTGCCATACCTTCTATAAGGCCAGTATTATGTTGTTACCAAAACCCAGTAATAATACATATGCAAAACTGAACCTACCTCATAGACACAGATGCAAACATGGTTACCTGAATTTTCTCAAACAGAATTCAAGTATACAGCAAAAAGACAATTCATTAAGAACAACTTGTTTTCATTCCAGATATGCAGAGGTGGTTTAACATACCAAAGTCAATGAAGGCAGTGCATTACATTAAGGGACTCAAGAGCAGAAATCGTATAATAATCTTAATAGAAGAAGAAAGGATTTTGACAAAATATAACACCCAGTTCTTGAGAAAAGTCTGAAAATTAAAATAGATTAAGCATATATTAATATAATAAAGGCTATGTAAAACAAACCTATAGTCAAAATTATACAAAACAAATAAAAACTGAAAAAGTTTTTTTAAGGAACAAAACAGTTTATTACACCAAAGAATTACTCTTTTTGACACATTAGTATGATGAAAAAATTTTTAAGTCCTCTTTTTCCAATGTATCTCAGCAAAAGGTTAATTTTTTCTTCACAAGACATCTGCCTTTGTTAGCATTTTCTCTGTTGAAAGAACCAAAATGACTTGCCACTTACAGTTACATGAACCATTAAACCATGTCTTATAAATACAATCTGAAATGTACAAAACAGAAATTCTTGCAGGACTTCATATATTTATAATCATTCTTCACTTTTACTCTACACCTCTGGCCTGTGAGAAAATCTAGGGTGGCTTTCACTTATTAATTTGGATTCACCTATCTTTTTTCCTTTTTTAATTTTTATTATTAGTTACATTATATTAACTCTGTATCCCAGCTGTATCCCGCTCCCTCATTTCCTCCCAGTCCCAACCTCCTCCCTCTTTTCCTCCCTGCCCCTTTCCAAGTCCACTGATAGTGGAGGACCTCCTCCCCTTTCATCTGACCCTCGTTTATCAGGTTTCTTCAAGACTGGTTGCAAAGTTATCCTCTGTGGCTTAGGAGGGCTGCTTCTCCCTTGGGGGTTAGGGAGGTTAAAGAGCCCGCCTTGAGTTCATATCAGAAATAGTCCCTGTTCCCTGTACTAGGGAAACACACTTGGTTACTGAGCTACCATGGGCTACATCTGAGCAGAGGTTCTAGGTTATATCCATACATGGTACTTGGTTGGAGAAACAGTCTCATATAAGAACCCTGTGCCCAGATATATTTGGTCCTTGTGGAGCGCCTATCCTCTCCATGTCATATTAACTCCCCTTCTTTCATATGTTTCCCTGCACTTTGCCAGAAGGTTTGGTTATGAGTCTCAGTATTTGCTTTGATACACTGCTAGGTAGTCTTTCAGATGCCCTCTATGGTAGACTCCTGTCCTGTTACTTGTTTACTCCTACATCCAATGCCCATGCCATTTGTCTTTCTAAGTGAGGATTGATCATCTTACCCCTGGTCTTCTTACTCATTTATCTTCTTTAGGTGTATAGATTTCATTTATTTATCATGTCTTATATGTCTAAATAAGTGAGTATATACCATGTGTGTCTTTCTCCTTTTGGGATACTTCACTCAAATGATCTTTTCTAGATCCCACCATTTGCCTGCAAATTTCATGATTCCCTCTTTTTTAATTGTTGAATAGTATTCCATTGTGTAAAAATACCACAATTTCTGTATCCATTCCTCCATTGATGGGCATCTGGGTTGTTTCCAGGTTCTGGCTATTACAAATAAAGCTGCTACAAACATGGTTGAGAAAATGTCCTTGTTGAGCACTTGAGCAACTTTTGGATATACACCTAGGAGTGGTATACCTGGGTCTTGAAGAAGTGCTATTCCTAATTATCTGAGAATGTGCCAGATTGATTTCCAGAGTGGTTGTACCAGTTTACATTCCCATCAGCAGTGGAGGAAGGTTCCCCTTTCTCCACAACCTCTCCAGAATGTGTTGTCATTTTAGTTTTTGATTTAACCATTTTGATGGGTATAAGGTGAAATCTCAGGGTCGTTTTGATTTGCATCTCTCTAATGGCTAAGGACATTGATCATCTAAGTGTTTCTCTGCCATTCAGTATTCCACTACAGAAAATTCTCTGTTTAGCTCTGTTCCCCATTTTTTAATTGGATTGATGGATTTATTACTTTTTAACTGCTTCAGTTCCTTATTCTTGATATCAACCCTCTATCAGTCATAGGGTTGGTGAAGATCCTTTCCCAGTCTGTAGGCTGCCATTTTGCCTAAGAACAGTGTCTTTTGCTTTACAGGAGCTTTTCAGTTTCATGAGGTACCATTTATTGATTGTTGCTCTTAGAGCCTGTGCTGTTGGTATTCAGTTCAGGAAGTTGTCTCCTGTGCCAATGAGTTCTAGGCTCTTCCCCTCTTTTTCTTCTAAGTGATTTAGAGTATCTGGTTTTATGTTGAGGACTTTCATCCACTTGGACTTTAGTTTGGTGCAGGGTGATAAATATGGATCTGTTTTCATTTTTCTACATGTAGACAACCAGTTGGACCAGAACCATTAGTTGAAGATGCTGTCTTTTTTCCATTGTATAGTTTTGGCTTCTTTCTCAAAAATCAAATATTCATAGGTATGTGGGTTTATTTCTGGATCTTCTATTTGGTTCCATTGATCCTCCTTTCTGTTTCTATGCCAATACCATAGAGTTGTATTACTATTGTTCTGTAGTACAGCTTGAGGTCAGGGATGAAGATACCTACACATGATCTGTTGTTGTACAGGATCGTTCTGGAGATTCTGGGGTTTTTTGTTTGTTTGTTTGTTTGTATCTCCATATGAAGTTGAGAATCTTTCTTTCAAGGTCTGTTAAGAATTGTGTTGGTATTTTGATGGGAATTACATGGAATATGTACATTGCTTTTGGCAGGATGGCCATTTTCACTATGTTAATCTTACCAATCCATGAGCATGGGAGATCTTTCCATCTTCTGATATCTTCTTCAATTTCTTTCTTCAGAGAGTAGAAGTTTTTTCAAACAGGTCTTTTACTTGCTTGATTAGAGTCAACCCAAAGTATTTTATGTTATTGGTGGCTATTGTGAAGTGTGTTGTTTCGCTGATTTCTTTCTCGGCTGTTTTGTCTTTGGTATACAGAAGGGCTTCTGATTTTTTTGAGTTGATTTTTGTATCCAGCCACTTTGCTGAAGGTGTTTATCAGTTGAAGGAGTTGTCTGGTTGAAATTTTGGGGTCACTCATGTATACTATCTATCATCTGCAAATAGTGAAACTTTGACTTATTCCTTTCTGATTTGTATCCCCTTGATCTCCTTTAGTTGTCTTATTGCGTTACCTAGGACTTCAAGTACTATGTTGAAGAGATATGGAGACAGTGGGCAGCCTTCCCTTTTCCCTGATTTTAGTGGGATTGATTTAAGTTCCTCTTCATTGAGTTTGATGTTGGCTATATGCTTGCTGTATATTGCTTTCACTATATTTAGGTATGTGCCTTGCCTTGGAGAGATTAGAGATCCCTAATCTCTCCAAGACTTTAAACATGAATGTGTGCTGGACTTTATCAAATGCTTTTTCAGCATCTAAGGAGATGATCATGTGGTTTTCCTCCTTCAGTTTGTTTATGTGGTGGATCACATTGATGGATTTGCGTATATTGAACCACCCTTGTATGCCTGGGATGAAGCCTACTTGGTCATGGTGGATGATATCTTTTATGTGCTCTTGGATTCGGTTTGCAAGTATTTTATTAGTATTTTTGCATCAATGTTCATAAGAAAGATAGGTCTGAAGTTCTTTTTCATGTTGGGTCTTTGTGTGGTTTACATATAAAGGTGACTGTTGCTTCATAGAATGAGTTTGGTAATGTTCCTTCTGTTTCGATTTTGTGTAATAGTTTAAAGACAATTTTAGTTAGCACTTCTTTGAAGGTCTGTTAGAATATTGCGCTGAATCCATCTGGCCCAGGGCTTTTTTAGAAGGGAGACTATTGATGACTGTTTCCATTTCCTTCAGGATATAGGTCTATTCAATCTTTCTACCTGATCTTGATTTAGTTTTGGTAGATGGAATCTATCAAGAAAATTGTTCATTTCTTTTAGGTTTTAAATTTTGTGGCATATAGGCTTTTGTAGTACGACCTGATGATTGTTTAGATTTTTTCTGTGTCTATAGTTATGTCCCCCTTTTCATTTATGGTTTTACTGATTTGGATAGTTTCTCTCTGCCTTTTAGTTGGTTTGGCTAAAGGTTTGTCTATCTTGTTGATTTTCTCAAAGAATCAGCTCTTGGTTTCATTGATTTTTTGGATAGTTTTATTTGTTTCTAATTGGTTGATTTCAGCCCTGGGTTTGATTATTTCTAGCCATCTGCTCTTCTTGGGTGTATTTGCTTCTTTTTTCTCTAGGGCTTTCAGTTGGGCCATTAAGTTGCTTGTATGAGATGTTGCAAATTTCTTCTTGAAGGTACTTGATGCTCTGAATTTTCCTCTGAGCACTGCTTTCATTGTGTCCCATAAATTAGGGCATGTTATACCTTCATTTTCATTGAATTTCTTTATTTCTTCCTTAACTCAGCTGTCATTGAGCAGCAAGTTGTTCAGTTTCCATGTCTTTTTAGGTTTTTTGCTAATTCCATTGTTGTTGAAGTCCAGCTGTAGTCCATGGTGGTCAGATAGAATACAGAGGATTATTTCAATCTTCTTGTATCTGTTGAGGCTTGCTTTGTGACCAACTATATCGTCTATTTTGGAGAAGGTTCCATGAAGTGCTGAAAAGAAGGTATACTCTTTTGAATTTGGGTGAAAAGTTCTGTAGATATCTATTAGGTCCATTTGATTTAGGACCTCTGTAAGTGCCTTTATTTTCCTATTTTGAAAAACTTTTTAATAAAAGCAGGAGCAAGGTAAGAATATTGTTCACTTTTTTCACTCTCATTTAATACAATGATTGAAGTCTTAGATCAAACAATAAGATAAGATCACAAAACAAAAGGGTAAAGAATAATATAAGAGAAAGTTAAAGGAATCGTGTTTGTCGGTGACACATTTACATACTTAAGAGACTTTACAGATTCAAATAAAATTCTTTCAGTGTGATAACCAATTTCAGCATGGCAGTAGTGTACAGCATTAAAGACAAAATTGGAAAATTTTCCTATACAGATATAACAAACATGTTGGAAAGAACAAGGAAAATAATATTATTTAATATTTCCTTAAAATACTTTGAAATTAACCTTGCCACGGAAATGAAGGGCCTCTACAACTGATCAGTGAAACAGCATACAGTACCCACATATATCCCCTTGTACCTACAGCTGCCTGATTTTTTGCAAATATGGTAAAATATTTAGTGGAGATAAAATGCCATCCTCTAGAAATGGTGCTGAAAACACTGGTTATGTACATTTCAAAGTAAGTAATAAGATCTTTATCTCTCACTTCATATAAAAATCAACATGAAATTGATCAAATTACTTAAGACTTAAATCCAAAAGTACTAGAAAACCCATCAATATATAAACACAGAAAATTGCTTCCTGAATGGGGCTCTTTATCTCAGGAAATAATATTAACAATTGAAAGATGAGCACAGGGGTCTTTTCTGAGACTAATACTTCAACCAAGGACCATGTGTGGAGATAACATAGATCCCCTGCACAGATGTAGCCCATGGCAGCTCAGTGTCTAACTGGGTTTCCTAAAAGGGGAACAAGGGCTGTCTCTGACATGAACTCAGTGGCTGTCTCCTTGATCATCTCCTCCTGAGAGGAGGCAGCCTTACCAGGCCACAGAGGAAGACAATGCAATCAGTCCTGATGAAACCTTTATAGGGTAAGTTCAGATGGAAGGGGAGGAGGATGGCCCCAAGAGGGAGGGCCATAGCAGGGAAAGAGGGAGGAAAGGTGGGATTGGGAGGGCATGAGGGAAGGGGCTACAGCCGGCATACAAAGTGAATATATTTATATTGTAATTAATTAGAAAAATAAATTAATAAAAAACTTAAAAATATTATTACTCAAAAGAAGAAAGATGGGATTAATAAAATTAAAAATGGCTCTTTAGTTGAAAAATACTAAATGAAGAAACAATATGAGTAATCCAATAAAAAAATTGACTAATAAAATGAGCAAACTGTTCCTTAAAGAGGAACCAAACATGGACAGAAAATTGTATGAAAAAACTCAATATAACTTGCCATCAAATAAATAATATAAAAACTGCATTAAGATCCTGTCTTCCTCCAGTCAAAATTCCTGTCCTTTTGAAAAGAAATAACCAAAAATGCTCACAACATGTTGACAAAAACAAAATCTTGCACCGTGTTGATGGAAATAAGCCCAATTCTTTGTGGAAATCAGTGCTGGAGTTTTTCAACAAATTAAAAAGAAATTTACCATGTGGTCCATATATACCTCCCCTAGAAATGGTCTCAATATTACAACTAAAAATTCACAGAGATACTTTTTATGCTTATTAAAGCATATTTCATATCATTTCATTATGTAACCAGCCTAGAAATTCATCAACAGAGAAATGCATAAAGAAAAAAAATGGGATATAATTTACCAAAGTTGACTTTAGAAAAACACTAAAATGTCATTAGGTTGGTTTCAAAATGTGAGAAACATAGAAATCATTATTATCCTTAAAATAAGGAAAGATAGTTGAAAATTGTTATATTGATATGTTCTTTAGATTTATTGGGGAATTGGGACATTGGAAAAGAAAAAAATGAGTATTGAGAAACAGAGCTTGAATTGGAATATATGAAGTAGAAAACAGCAAGCGTAATAACTGATGGAAACACATGTGAAAATTCTGGTGAATGTATGGAAAATGAACGTAAACTTCATTAAGAGGTAAGACTTGCTGGGATGTAGTTTTAGAGAGCTAAACTACCTCTTTTCATGACATTTTTTCTCTCATAGATCCCCTAAATTTGTAGTGAATGCTGTAGGAAACATGAAAATGAAAGCAGGGAGAAAATAACTGTTTTGAATTAGTCCAGAACACGTTTCCCATAAACAAATCATGAGTACAATTGAACTTGAAAATCATATTGCCTATGCATCCCAGTACTATTATTTCAAGCTTGCAACACCATGCTCTTCCTGGTCAGATAAGTTTTTATAAGGTAATTCTGCTTTCCAAAATAATACTTCAACATATCCTTCTTTTTCCTGGCAAATTACCAATATGTTGTCTTGCTGTGTGATGTAAAGATGGAGTTTTAAAAGTCTAAGAAAATATTTCATATTTCCTATTTTGTTCCATCCTAGGAACACATTTATCACTTAGAAACCAGTAGTAAAATAGTGGAACTCTTCTTCGCGTTATGTCAATAGGTGGCTTAAAACTGAAAAAGTTGCAAGTCGGAAACTCAATTTGAGACATTTTAAAATACAGAAACTGCATGGGCAAGAAATAAGAAAAGAAAAGTGTAGAGGAAACTAGAGCCTCCAATGCAGCCTGGTATGAACAGATAAATATAAAACCTGACCTCATAAACCTCCTTAAAGAATACTTGACTTGCTTGCCTTCCAGCACACAGCCACTATATGTAGATAGTTCCCAATCATGCCTCTAAACACATCCATCCCCCAAGAGCTCCAAATCTGATTCCTAGATGGATTATTCTTCCCACAAATAAACTCCAGACAGATACAGCAATCCACCTATCTCCTTTTACACATGTGTAGTCTCTTCTATATACAAACAGCATATTCCCACTAACAACTAGTCTCAGTTCCAGGACCAGAGGACTGCCCATATCCAAGAAGGGTCACTATAACCCCAGAATCTCCTTCCACCCATGTAACTCATCCAAAATCCATGTGTCCTTCATCTACCTTCCACCTGCACCACCCTTTGCTCTTTTTCAGATAGACATGATATATGTGTATTGCCAACTCCAACACTTGCCTGAGAGAAAGTCCTTAACACCTTTTTCAGAACTCTTGAAAATTGATCTGAGAGCCTTAAAACTCTACTGTGCCTAGCTGTAGAAATTTCATTTAGCCCACACTAAATGAGACATATTGAAATACCAATACTGGCCAACCACAAGTGAAGTTCAAGTAACAGACCTCCCAACACCAACTCAACAAACAAGAGACAAGAATTATATATTAAGAACTATCATAAATGACCAAATTTCAGATACCTATGTACCATCACAAATATGTGAACACAAATAAACTGAAGTTGTCTTTTTCAAAAACCAATACTCCCAAAGTCATGTTCCCCCAGGAAAAGTGACTAAGATGATGTCTTATTGTTCCATTCTTGAGAACAACACCATGACAAAGGCAACTCTTAATTTTTTTTTAAAGTTTAATTCAGAGCTTGCTTATAGCTTAAGAGCATTAGCCTATTATTATCATGGTTGGAAGCAGACAGGTATAGCTTTTGGGCAGTAGCCGAGAGGTGTAGATCTTGACCATAGGCAGCAGGCAGAGAAAGACTTGGCCTGGTATGGGCATTTTCATCCTCAAAGCCCACATCCAGTGACACTTTTCCCAACTACTCCAATAAGCCCACACTTCTTAATCCATCTGAACTGTTCAACTGGAGTCTAAGAATGCAGATATATGAACCTGTGAGGGAAGCAGTAAGAAAAAGTAATGGCTATCAGGAACTATAATGTAACCTATGACAACCAGTCATATGTCCAAACGAACTAGGGCACAGTTCCTTGTACTGTTCCTGGGACTTACCTGACTGAAGGAGGAACTTCTCATTACTTATTACTTCTCACTAAATTTGAGGGGGAAAATCTTTCAAGAGCTTTTTTTCACAAGTTCAGCAAAATTCAAAAAAAAAAAAAAAAAGAAAACTCTTTAATTGTTTGGACATTTTTTTATGCCTTAAACCTAAGTGAGGCTTTATATTGCTGGCCCATCTTATGTTGTCCCTTCAGCACAAATCTCAACCTCAGTGCCCCCATATATCATCAGAAAGCAAACCTGGACGGACTGTGATGAGAGGAGAGACTTACTCCAACACAGTATTGGGACATCATCATGCCAGATCATGCCACAGAATCACAAACAAGGGCTGGCATGGTGTTCCAATGTGAGAACACTACCATATGAATGAACCACAATACTTCTAACTGACTTTTTTTCTGGCCACAAGAATAGGCTCATGAAGATGCTAGCCATCAGCCCTGCCTTTGTTCAACCCAAAAAGTAGATACTTCAATGTTGCCAAGAGAGACACAGCCAGAGGCTCTGTTTGCCTTCGCACATTGAAACAAACAAAGAAAAGAGACTTTTTCACATAAATTGCTCTTATTGTTGACTTTGGAATTTTAAACGGGTTTACTGATTCTATTTATCTTCATACTACTTAATAAACGCGAAGGCAGAGAAGGCAGAGGACACAGGTTTGAAGGCAAATTGCCGCTGTGCTCCACTGCTCTATGCTTGTTTCTCACTTAGACTAGGAGAATAGATCATGGACTGTGCAGCTTTCTTTCCACATCTTTACTATCAAGCTGCCAGTGAAGCACTTGAAATGGAAATTTAATAAATATTTCTCGAAAGACAAAAGGACTGTCTGTGGAGAGAGATTATTTGATTTTTGAAGAATAAAGTAGAAGAAGGATGGACATAAGAACAACATGCATTGTAATGTGAATCTGTGAGCAGGCCAGTAGAATCATTCATGCAAAAAAGAAAATGGCTGCAGCCATTGCAATAGTGAAGACTCTGAGCTTTACCAAGCCCTTTGAAGGATAGAATTTCTAATGATCTCTGTGTGATTTCAAACTCAGAGTCTAATTCTGATCATACTCACAAAATGCTTTGGATCCCAGAATTAGCAAAACTGCAAAAGACTCTGTAGCTAGAAAGAAATACAATTAAAATGTGGGCTCATGTGTTACACAAATTATAAAGGACTCTGGTTAAGTGTGAGGCAAGAGGGATAAGGTAACTGAAAGCTAGCATCTCCTAGGTAGAAAACTTGATTGACTACAAGATAACCCTGCTAGTTTAGGGGTGTCAACGAGGAAGTCAGTTCCTCATCTAGAAAAGCAGTGGCATCACAACTCAGCAGGCTATGGGCAACTGGCTTTCCATTAACCCCGCAAAAAAGCTGGACCCAATACACACAGCTGGTCTCTTGAAGCTCTGTTCTTCCATGCCCAACTCTGGGCTCCAGGCCTGCACTGGAAAGAAGATCCCCAGATGGAGAATGACCTTTGTAGTAAAACAAACAAAAACAAACAAACAAAACAAAACAATGGTGAATCTCTCTGGACAGTTCCAACAGTCCGCATTGCTTACGAAGTGGAAAGGACAGAAGGAAACGGATCATGGCATGAAATTAGTCCTTAATATTTGCAGGCAATTTGCTCCAGGAACTCCGTGAATACTTCATGTATACTGAGAACACTAGAGGTGCTTAAATCAAAATATAAAATAATACAGATCTGGATTTTGTGAATTACTTAATTCAATGTAAATGGTGAAGAAATATTATAATGTCTTGTTTTGCTGATAGTAATGAGATAAACAAGTTTACACATGCTCAGGACAGATGCATTTCCCAAAATTCTCTTTATATGAAGTTGGTTGTGGATTCAAAAACGCGTACTGTACTTACATTTCTGCTTAGCTGGGCCTTGTTTGATAAGTTTACCCCCTCAACAAGAACATCTGGATCTATCTACATTCTGTGGCAGCTGATATTGAGCAGTTCTGTGCCCCCTCCTGCGACAGATGGTAGTACTAGAAGCTCCCCTGATCATTTGTTACTTTTCCCCAAGAGCTACAGTCATCCCATACAGAATGATATTTTCAACCTCATCCTTGTACAGCTTTCTTAGGCTAGAGTCTGGCAACCTGCAGGTATCTCCCTGCTTTATTTGGGCATTCTTCAAGCCATATTAATTCTGGTGACAGGTGTGCATACTGAGTATGGAGGAAGGCCCTCATCGGACCTCCACCTGGCTGGATTCTATTGTGGAAATTTCACATATATGCTGTTTGTTATTTTTTAAAATGGAAATATTTTGTGGAAAGCAAGTTAGGACTCATCAGTCAAATTTTATATTACAGTCTGTAAACTGAGTTTAACATTATTTATTTAAACGATTATCTAAAGTGGAGTATGTCATCTTTGTCTATCTTTCTGTTTTTCATGGGTGTTTTTTCCAGATATTGTAAACACATTAACCAGCAGGTTTAAACATGACTGCAATTGAGGCAGGATCAAGAGCAAGGAAGTGTAGTCCATTGCATTGGAGAGAGCAGTCTGAGGTAGGTATAATCAGTTTTCTTCAACAAGAAAAATGTTTCAGAAGACTTTAGGGAGTGGTTTTAAAACCCCTGTTTTTCGGAGGACATTGCAGCCAGCCCTGAGGAGACAGGATGAGCTGGGGTTGGATGGATGGAAGGGGAGGAGGTCCTCCCCTGTTGGTGGACTTGGAGGGGGCAGGGAGGAGGGAGATGAAGGAGGGAGTGGGAGGGTGGGAG
>JAQQSO010003729.1:0-13344 GCA_028658305.1 Pachyuromys duprasi | reverse complement strand
CAGCTATATCACTCTTAGGCATATATCCAAAAGATGTTCAAGTACACAACAAGGACATTGGGTCAACTATGTTTGTGGCTGCTTTATTTGTAATAGCCAGAACCTGGAAACAACCCAGATGTCCCTCAGTTGAGGAATGGATACAGAAATTATGGTACTTTTACACAATGAAATACTTCTCAGCAATTAAAAACGAGGAAATCATGAAATTCGCAGGCAAATGGTGGGACCTGGAAACGATTATCCTGAGTGAGGTATCCCAAAAGTAGAAAGAAACATATGGTATATACTCACTTATATAGACCTATAAGATAAAATGAACATACTGAAATCTACACACCTAAAGAAGATAAACAAGAAAGAGGACCTTGGGTAAGAGGATTAACACTCACTTAGAAAGTCAAATGGGACAGACATTGGATGTAGGAGAAAACAAGTAACAGGACAAGAGCCTGCCACAGAGGGCCTCGAAAAAATTCTTCCTAGCAGTGTATCAACCCAAATATTAAGAAACATAACCAACCCTTTGTCAGAGTTCAGGGAATCATATAAAAGAAGGGGGAGTTAGTATGACCTGGAGAGCTCAGGAGCTCCGCAAGAACCAAATATATCAGGGCACAGGTGTCTTTTATGAGACTGTCTCTCCAACCAAGGACCATGGATGGTTATAACCTAGAACCCCTGCTTATGTGTAGCAAATGGTAGCTCAATACCCAAGTGGGTATACTAGTAAGGGGAACAGGGACTATTTTGGACATGAACTCAGTGGCTGGCTCTTCGACCTTTCCACCCGCCAAGGGAGGACCAGCCTTGCTAGGCCAGAGAAGAGGACATTGCAGTCAGTCCTGAAGCGACCTGATAAGCTAGAGTTAGATGGAAAGGGAGGAGGTCCTTCCCTATCAGTGGACTTGGAAAGAGGCAGGGAGGAGATGAGGGAGGGAAGGGGGGATAGGGAGGGAATGCAGGAGGAGGCTATGGTGGGGATAAAAAGTACATAACCTGTGATTAATATAAAATAAAAATGAAAAAAAATAAAAACAAAGTCAATGATTTCCAGCCATCATTCTGCAGCATGTACATCTCCGGCACAGTATGAGGAATGGAGTTTAGATCCCAGGACCCACATAAAAGTGGGATGAAAACAACATCCCACCTGTATCCAATGCTTTAATATTGTCAGTAAATGTCTGGTTTGGTTTGAAAAAAAAAACCCTTATAGTTGAAAAAGAATTGCTGGGTCATGAACTCAATGGCTGGCTTGTTGACATCCCCCCACACCCCTGAGGGAGGAGCAGCCTAACTAGATCCCAAAAGAGGATATTGTAGCCAGCCCTGAAGAGACAAGATAAGCTAGGGTCAGATGGAAGTGGGGGAGGTCCTCTCCTATCAGTGGACTTGGAGGGGGACAGGGAGAAGATGAGGGAGGGATGGGGAGAGTGGGAGGAAATAAGGGAGGGGGCTACGGCTGGATTACAAACTATATATCCTGTGATTGATATAAAAATAAATAAATAAATAAATGAAAAAAAATGCAGATAGTGAACACTGAGGGTTTTCAGTATAATGTCTCTGTAATTATTTCAGAGTCAGGGGTGTCTTTCAAAATTATTACCATAGTTAGCCATAAGAATTTATAGAAGAAAGTCAAACAAAATAGAATGGATGGTTTCTCAGAATGATAGGTGCCATATTTGCCCTTTTTCAATTTTATTTTTATTCATTAAATTTATTCACTTTGTATCCCAGCTGTAGCCCTCTCCCTCATCCTCTCATAATCCCACCCTCTCTGCCTCTTCTCTTCTCTTGCCCATTCCCCAATCCACTGATAGGGGAAGTCCTCCTCCCCTTCATTCTGACCCTAGCCTGTTAGGTCTCATCAGGACTGCCTGCATTTTCTTCCTCTGTGGCCTAGTACTCCTGGCCCAACCCCAGGGGGAAGATGATCACAGAGTCAGGAACTGAGTTTATGTTAGAGACAGTCCTTGTTCCCCTTACCAGGTGGCCCATTTGAAGACTGAGCTACCATGGACTAAATCTGTGCAAGGGTTCTAGGTATCTCCATGAATGGTCCATGGTTGGAGTCTCAGTCTCAGAAAAGACCCCTGGGTCCACACTTTTTGGTTCTTTTGCTCTCCTGTGGCATTCCTGTCCTCTCCAGGTCTTTCTATCTCCCCCTTTTTCATAAGATCCCCTGCACTCTGGCCAAAGTTTGGGTAGGACTTTCAGCATCTGTTTAATACCTTGCCGGGTAGAGTCTTCCAGAGGCCCTCTGTGGTAGCCTCCTGTCCTCTTCCCTGTTTTCTCCCTCTTCCAATGTCAATCCCTTTTGCCTTTCTAAATGAGGATTGATCATCTTTCCCAGGGTCCTCCTTCTTGCTTAGTTTCTTTTTTTAATACAAATTTTTATTTATTACAATTTATTCAGTTTGTATCCCAGCTGTAGCCCCCACCATCATCCCTCCCAATCCTGCCTGCCCTCTTTCCCTCATCTCC
Organism: Pachyuromys duprasi; assembly: GCA_028658305.1. Lineage (NCBI taxonomy): Eukaryota > Metazoa > Chordata > Mammalia > Rodentia > Muridae > Pachyuromys > Pachyuromys duprasi. The sequence continues at coordinate 10,851 of JAQQSO010003729.1, read as the reverse complement.
TTCCATGCTCCTTTTCCAGTCCACTGATAGAGGAGAACATCCTCCCCTTCCATCTGACCTTAGCCTATCAGGTCTCCTCAGAACTGTCTTTCATAATCTTTTCATCTGTGACCTGGTAAGGCAGTACTCCACCCTCAGAGGGAGGTGATCACAGAGTCAGCCACTAAGTTTATGTCAGAGACAGCCCTTGTTCCCCTTACTAGGTTAGCCATCTGGAGAATGAGCTGCCACGGGCTGCACTTGTGCAGAGGTTCTATGTTATCTCAATGAATGGTCCTTGGTTAAAATATCAGTCTCAGAAAAGAACCCTGGGCCCAGAATTTTTGGTTCTGTTGTGGAGGTCCAGACCCTTCTGGATCTTTCTATCTCTTCCTTCTTTCATAAGATTCCCTGAACTCTGCCCAAAGTTTGAATATGTTTCTCAGCATCTGCTTTAATACCCTGCTGGGTAGTCTTTCAGAGACAGTCGTGGTAGGTACCTGTCTTCTTTCTTGTCTTCACCTTCTTCCAATGTCTATCCCATTTGCCTTTCTGAAGGAGGATTGAGCATCTTCACCAGGGTCCTCTTTCTTGCTTAGCTTCTTTAGGTGCACAGATTTTAGGATAATTATTCTATATTGTATGTCTAGTATCCACTTAAAAGTGAGTATTGAAAATGTGTGTCTTTCTGTTTCTGGGATAGCTGACTCAGGATGATCTTTTCTAGCTCCCACCATTTGCCTGCAAATTTCATGATTTCCTTGTTTTTAATTGCTGAGTAGTATTTCATTGTGTAAATTACTACAATTTCTGTATCCATTTCTCAATTGAGGGAATTCGGGGTTGTTTCCACATTCTGGCTATTACAAAGAAAGCTCCTACACACGTGGTTGAGCAATTGTCCTTATTGTATACTTGAGCATATTTTGGATATATCCCTAGGAATGGTATAGCTGGATCTTGAGATACCATTATTCCTGTTTGTGAAATCACTAGATTCATTTCCAGAGTGTTTGTAGAAGTTTACATTTTCTCCAGCAATGGAGGAGGCTTCCTTTTTCTCCACATCCTCTAAAACATGTGTTGTCACTTGATTTTTTTAACTTAACCATTGTGATAGGTGTAAGGTAAGATCTCAGGATCCTTTTGATTTTCACTTCCCTGATGACTAAGGATGTTAAGCATTTCTTTAAGTGTTTCTCTGCCATTCGATATTCCTCTATTGAGAATTCTCTGTTTATCTCTGTGCCTAATTTTATAATTGGATTACTTGATTTGTTGCTGTTTAACTTCTTGAGTTCTCTATATATTATGGATATTAGCTTTCTGTCAGATATAGGGTTGGCAAAAATATTTCCCAATCTGTAGGCTGTAGTTTTGTTATGATGACAGTACCCTTTTCTTTGCAGAAGCTTCTCAGTTACATGAGGTCCCATTTATTGATTGTTGATCTTACAGCCTGTGCTGTTGGTGTTCTGTTCAGGAAGTTGTATCCTGTGCCAATGAGGTGAAGGCTTTTCCCCACTTTTCTTCTAACAGGCTTAATGTTTCTGGTTTTATATTGAGGTCTTTGCTCCACTTGGGCTTGATTTTTGTGTATGGTAATAAGTATGGATCTATTTGCAATTTCTATATGTAGATGTCCAGTTAAACCAGTACCATTTGTTGAAAATGCTTTTTTCCATTGTATGGTTTTGGCGTCTTTGTCAAAAATCAGGTGTCCATAAGTGTGTGGGATTGTTTTGGGATCTTCTATTTGTTTCCATTGATCAACCAACCTGTTTCTATGCCAGTACCATGCCGTTTTTATTACTCTTGCTCTACAGTACAGCTTGAGATGAGGATTGGAGATCCCTCTAGAATATCTATTATCGTAGAGGATTGTTTTAGCGATTCTGGGTTTCTTATTATTCCATATGAATTTGAGAATTTTTCTTTCCAAGTCTATAAAGAACTGTGTTGGTAACTTGATGGGAATATATTGAATCTTTAGATTGCTTTTGGTAAAAAGGCCATTCTTACAATGTTCATACTACCAAGAGAGAACATGTTTTTTTTTAAAAGAAATTATTTATTTGTATTTTGTGTACATTGCTGTTTTGTCTGCATGAATGTCTGTGTGAGGATGTAGGATTCTGGATCAGGAGTTACAGACACTTGTGAGCCCTGTGGGTACAGTGAATAGAACTTGGGTCCTCTGCAAGAGCATTCAGTGCTCTTAACCACTGAGCCATCTCTCCAGCCCTCTGTCTCCTTTTGTAGTATGAAGCTTCTCCCTGTCAAGCTCCCATTTTGGTGGCATCATCCCTCAACAATGTGCCATGCTTATCTATCCTGGCTTTCTTCTTAAGATTTACATACTGGAGGCTTGAGAGATGGCTCAGCAATTATGAGCTCTAGCTGCTCTTCCAAAGGACCCAGATTCATTTCCCAGCACAAATAAGAAAGCCTACAACTGTCTGTGACTCCAGGTCCAGGGGATCCAACACATTCACACAAACATACATGCAGGCAAAACACAGCTGCACATAAAATACAAGGTAATAAATTATATTAAAATTATGTAAAAATTTAAAAAGTGATTTATGTAATTTTTAAACTATTTCTCTTTAAAAACTTTGAACTGGGCCTAATGACACATGCCTTTAATCCCAGAACTGGACAAAGAAAACACAGGTAGATCTCTGTGAGATTGAGCATAGCCTGGTCTACAGAGAAAGCCTGTCTCAAAAAACAAAACAAAGCCCAACAAACAATGTGCACCATGGAGTATTATGTGTGTCTTCTCAAGGTAAGAAATTGGCTTCAGAAAATGGGGTTGCAGACATCCGAGAGCTGCCCTGTGGAAGCTGGGAAATGGAACTGTCTCTTTACTGCTCAGTCATCTCTCCAGCCCTTTTTCGTTGCACTTCATTTATTGAAAAGAGATATTTTTCATCCACTACCTTCTGATTATTGGTTTTTCCTCAGCAGCTTCTCTGTGATCCTCCCTACATTCTCTTCCTTCCCAATCCACACTCTCTTCTCTTCCCTAAGAAGACAAACAGGCTTCTAAAGAATAATAGGAAGGAGCAGGGGCTTGGAGAGATGGCTCAGTGGTTAAGAGCACTGTTTGTTCTTCCAGAGGTCCTGAATTCAATTCTCAGCAACCCTAAGGAGACTCACAACAGTCTATAATGTCATCGGATGTCCTCTTCTATCATGCTGATGTACATGCAGAGGAGATCTCATCTACAGAAAATAATTAAATCTTAAAAAACAGAGGGAGATGGAGCCAGGTGTGATGGTACACACCTTTAATCCCAGCACTCAGGAGGCAGAGGCAGGAGAGCTCTGTGAGTTGAGTCCAGCAAGGTCAAAAAGTGAGTTTCAAGAGAGTCAGCGTTACACAGAGAAACCCTGTCTAAAAAAATTAATCCACTAACAAAAAGACACACAACCAGAAATAGAATTTTAATAAAACAAAAATAAACAATTCATAATAGGAGAAAATAAACAAACCAATATAGGAAAAATTCCAAAGATAGAGCATGAGGAGTTGGGCTTGGTGGCACTCTTCTGTAACCCCAGCCCTCATGGAGACAGAGGCAGATCTCTGTGAGTTTGAGGCCAGCCTGAATCCAGGATAGCCAGGAGCATTGGCTCACATAGTAATTCTCCCAGCAGGAACCCTGAGGCAAGAGGATCCCTCTGAATTGGAATTCCAAATTAACCTTACCTACAGAAGAATGTTGTCATAACATAATCCAAAATCAAAGACAACAAGAGCAAATAGAAGAGTAAATAAATAACCAAGCAAACCATAAAATTCAAGATTCAGGAATTAGTCAATAAATGGACTAAGAATTTTCATCCTATATGTTTTGGTTGTGCTTGCATTGATACAGAATGAGTGATTCAATCTAGAAAAGGGAAAACCCAAGGTGGAACTAAATGTCTGAACTCAAATATGCAATCAGATGGCAGCTTGGGTTTGGGAGGTGGGGCTGCTATAGGGAAGTGCTGAGGAGGATGGTATATAAAGGCTTCAGGGGAGGCAGAGGACTCATTGCCTCAGTGACCTTAAGACTGTGGTGACAGCCTGGCTCTGCTGGGATCGAGAGAACCTGTGTTCATCAGTGCTCAGAACAGGTAAGTCAGGGCCCCTGAAATAGAGAGGTTAGGCCCAAGATGGGAAAGTCATTTAGGTATTTATTTATTTATTTATTTATTTATGTATGTATGTATGTATGTATGTATGTATGTATGTTTCTAAAGGCTTTTTTTCTGGATGTATAGAATTTAAAACTACCTTTAAAATTTGCAAGGTTATTACTGATTATTGGATAATTTCACATCATTGAACCATGAATACACTCACTGCCCCATCCACCCAGGTTAACCTCCCCAAGTCCCTAGGACCAAAACAAATTCAGTTTGTGTGGCCAATATACTCACTAGAACATGGTCACATCGTCAAACTTCAGGTGGCCATCCCCTTAAAGAAATGTGAGTCCTTTCCAACCTGCCCCTAGCCAGGAGCCATCCACGAAGGAGAGATACCCTTCTGTACCCTAGCCACATGTCCAATAGTTCTCTTTGGGGCAGTATTGTCCATTCCCGTCTCTTCAGATGAACCTACTGAAGAAGATTGGATTTAAATTCAGGTTTTTGACACAACTTTAATTAATACAGGATGGAGTATCAACCCCATTTCCAGCATCATCTCAGTTTTTCACAGGCAGGTTTTATATTTTAGAAAAATTTTGTATAGTTTGACTGTGTAAAATTTGCCATGTTCTGTTGTTTTGGATTTGAGACATGATCTATGTCTGGTTTGCACACAAAGATGATACTCAGCTTTCAGACAGCTGGGGACCCCTATCCAGTGGTTATGGGATTTACTGGGGTGTTGGTTAGGTTTGGAAGGAACACTGGGGAATGTGTAACCTTGGGTGAACTTGCAAGAGGTCCTCATGCTGTCAGAGAGGGAGTTTGCTTTGAGACCTCCAGTGAGGACAATGGCTTAAGGTGATGTCTATACCTTTGACAGAACAGTAACGCTGACCTTGAGTGGTTCCTGTGATGGTGAGGGAGTTTTCTAAACTTGATGTTGACCATGTATTCTCCCCTGAATGTGTCCCCAGGATCCTTGTGACTGAAGACCTTCCAGGATGAGTGCTCAGACTCCACCCACACTCCTGAAGCTGGCAAGGCAGGCTCTGCTGAGATATGAGACCTTGGACATGTCATCTCTGGACCAACTGCCCATGGAGCTCTTCCCAGCACTATTCAAGGACACCTTCACTGGCAGACACAATAAGACTGTGAAGACAATGGTGGCAGCCTGGCCTTTTCCCTGTCTCCCTATTGGGGCACTGATGAAGACCCCTGACTTGGAAACCTTCCAGGCAGTGCTAGCAAGAGTAGACATGCAGCTGCAAAGAAAGTTTCACTCCAGGTAAGCAATAAGCAAGTAGTGTAGAATGGAGCCCATGGACAAGAGGGAAGAGATTGTGGGTTCAGGAAAATGGCTTCTTCATGAAGCTCTTGAAGGATCATTAGATAGGGATGCAGGAGCCTTGGAAGCTGTTCTTTGCTTGTCCTAAGAAATGTTGGCTATGGTCAGAGCTTGGAGTAGATGTATGCACAAAGTAAAATGTGCTTTCCCTGCAGTCCCATAATCACTAGTAATGGGACTAAGTAGATACAGAGTCACTTAGAGGAAGGAAAGTTGTCAGGGCTACATGTGTAGATCACAGAAAGCTTCTGCAGGCTGCACACTGGTTGCTGAAAAAAGTTACACCTCCTCAGGAGTTAGAGCTGAGTTTAGAGATGTGGAGGAAATGCTGGATTAGTGTTGGGCCTTGCCATGTAGCTGACACTTCACATGTTTTCCTCACAGGAAAGGAAAACTTCAGGTTCTTGATCTGAGGGAGAAGCACCATGAATTCTGGAGCATATGGGCTGGAGCAGAGGATGGTGACTGCTCAGCAGAGACTCCGGACGAGCAGCAAGTAGTGAAGGTCCTTCCCAGATAAGCACTGAGGCGGCGCCAGAAGGTGGTAGCTGACTTCTGGCTCACGTTTTGTTTGAATGAAAAACAAGCATGCTTTTTGCAGTGGGCACAGCAGAGAAAGGGCTCCGTCCAGTTCTGCTGTATGGAGATGAAGATCTTGGCTCTGCCTATCTATGTTACTTGAGAGGTCTTGAATGTCTTCCATGTGGAGCACATCTAGGATTGGGAACTGAACATGCTCAGTTTGGATGTGTTAAAACTGTCAGAACTTGCTCCCTGCCTGGGCTAGAAGAGAAATCTTCACAAACTCATCCTGGCACCTATCTTCAAGAATGTCTTTATGATTGGCAACAGGACAACAGACAGAGAAGAGAAGTGTGTCAGGAAGTTCATTTCTCAGTTCTCCAAACTCAACTGTCTTCAGCATTTCTCCATGAATGGCATCTACTTTCTTAGAGTCCGCATGGATTAGGTTCTTGGGTAAGTAAGGGTGAGGGCTGGGTAAGCTACCAGAGTAGACACTTCTTCATAATTTTAAGGATTAGTGGTGCATGATACCTGCCAGTCACTGGGTACTAACATTTAGGCCTCATTAGAATATGAAGGTTATGTGTTGTTTTCATGTATCAAGGTGTTAAATGTCCACTCACTGGAGAACTGAAAGTCAGCTCTAGTAAGGATGGGTTGTAATTCTTCTTGGAATCATGCCCACCCAATCCAATGGAAAGGGAACAGAAAGGGGAGAGTGCAGTGAGGATTCAGGAAACTCATCAGCACAGTGTGGAGGTGAGCTCTGTGCTCAGATCTGTGAGAGCAGACTTAGTCTGTCCTGAATATCACATAGGTGAAATGTTTTAAGCCCAAGTACAGCTCAATACATGGAACAATGGGGATATTGTGGGGGTTAAATGCCATTAAGAGTGACTGTGCAGAGGCATTGATGGAATCCAGAGTGAAGTGAGCACAAAGGAAGTGTCCCCAGAGCCTGCCAGGACTTTCATGGGTTGGAACTTCTTTTCTTTTCTTTTATTATTATTATCATCATTACCATTTACAATTTTTTCAGTTTGTACCTTAATTGTAGTCCCCTTTCTTGACTCCTCTTAGTCTCACCTTTCTTCCTTCTTTCTTACCATCCCCTTCCCCTCATGCCATGAAAAGAGGGAGTCCTCCTCCCCTACTATCTGACACTAGCCTATCAAGCCTCATCAGGAAGGCCTGGATTCTTTTCCTCTGTGGCCTGGGAAAGCCACCCTGTCAGGGCGAAATGATCAAAGAGCACACAAACAAGTTCATGTCAGAAATAGCCCCTGCTCTCTTTACTAGGGGATTCACTTAGAGACAGAGCTGTCTGTGGGCTACATCTGATCAGGGGTTCTAGGTCTTCCCCATGAACGGTCCTTGGCTGGTGCATCAATCTCTGCAGGTCCCCCTGGGTCAAGAGTTTTGGGCTTTGTTGTTCTTGTGGGGCTCCTGTCTCCCTGAGTCCTTCTATCCCACCTTCTTCCATAAGACTCCCCGTGCTCTGCCCAAATTTTGGCTGTGTATTTCTGCATCGTCTTTGTGCATTTCTGCATCCTGCTGAGTGGATTCTTTCAGAGGACATCTATTGTAGGCTCCCATCCGGTTTCTTTTCTTCAACTGCTTCCACTCTATCCTGCATCCTCACTAGGTTCCTCCCGGTTGAATACCTTCTTTAGGTCTGTAGATTTTAGTATGTTTATTTGTATTACATAGCTAATATCTGCTTATAAGTGAGTATAAACCATGCATGTCTTCTTCTGGGTTACTTCAGTCAGTATGATCTTTTCCAGTTCCATCCATTTGCCTTCAAATTTCATAATTTCCTTGTTTTAAATAGCTGATTGGTATTCCATAAATGTACCCCAATTTCTGTGTCCATTCTTTTGTTCAGGAACATCTAGGTTGTTTGCAGATTCTAGCAATTACAAATAAAGCTGCTACCATGTGTGGACGTGGCCTGGAACCTCTGCTCAGATGGGGCCCATGATAGCTCGGTAAAGAAGACCCTAGTGAGGGAAACAGGGACTGTTTCAGTCATGAACTTTATGGCTGACTCTTTGACCCTCCCCCATACAAGCCAGGGAGTGACAGACTGGCTAGATCCCAGGGGAGGACATTGCAGCCAGCCCTGAGGAGACAGGATGAGCTGGGGTTGGATGGAAGGGGAGGAGGTCCTCCCCTGTTTGTGGACTTGGAGGGGACAGGGAGGAGGGAGGGAGTGGGAGGGTGGGAGGAAATGATGGAGGGGGCTACGCCTGGGATGCAAAGTACCTAACATGTGATTGATATAAAAATGAAAAAAAAACTAATAAAGCTGCTATAAACATAGTTGAGCAAATGCCCTTGTGTGGTAGAGCATCTTTTGGGTATATGCCCAGGAATGGAATAACTGGTTCTTGAGGTAGGGCTAATTCCAGTTTTTCTAAGAAAGCACCAGATTAATTTCCAAAGTGGTTGTTTCACCAGCCTGCAGTGAAACTTGGATACCACCTGAGTGAGGGCTGTGGGGAAAGAGACAGAGAGACACAAGGGTTCACTCAAGGTTACACAGAACCTGCTGTCTTGTTACCATGGTTGCATGGAATTTATTATCTACTTCTCAGGGTCAGAGCCCTCTGCTGTAGAACTGCCAGGGTCAGTCTATGAGACATCAAGCTTTAGACTATAGCCAGGGCCAAGAGGTCAAATGCCACTGCTCACATGCTTACCCCAACTTGCCATTAACTCCAAATAGGCTGCCACATGGTTGTACATGTTTGTGTTCCCACCACAATGGAGGAGGGTTCTCTATTCTCCACATCCTCTCCAGCATGTGCTGTTACTTGAGTTCTTGATCTTAGCCATTCTGATGGCTATGAGATGGAATCACAGAGTCGTTTTGACTTGCATTTCCCTGATTACTAAAGATGTTGACCATTTCTTTAAGTGTTTCTCCACCATTCAGTGTTTCTCTGTTGAGAATTATCTGTTTAGCTCTATACCCCATTTTTAATTGTCATTTGTTTTCTTGGAGCTTAACTTTTTAAGTTCTTTATATAGTCTAGGTATTAGCCATCTGTGAGATGTAGGGTTGGTGAAGAACGTTTTCCAGTTTGTAGACTGCCGTTTTGGTCTGTTGACAGTGTCCTTTGCATTACAGAACTTTTCAGAGCCATGAGATCTCATTTACTGATTGTTGATTTTATAGCCTGAGCTGTTGGTATTCTGTTCAGGAAATTATCTCTTGTGTCAACAGATTCAAAGTTCTTCCCCAGTTTTTTTTTCTAATAGATTTAGTGTGCCTGGTTTTATATTGAGGTCTTTGAACCACTTGGATTTGAGTTTTGTGCAGGGTGATAAGTATGGATCTATTTCCAATTTTCTACATGTAGATATCCAGTTAAAACAGCACCACTTGTAGAATATGCTGACTTTTTTTCTTGTATGTTTTTTTTTTTTTTTGTCAAAACCAACTGTCTCTAGGTGTGTGGGTCTATTTCTTGGTCTTCTATTCAATTCCATTGATCCACCAGTCTGGTTTTATGCCTATACCATGCAGTTTTTATTACTGTTGCTCTTTAGTACAGCTTAAGATTAGGGGTAGTGCTACCTCCAGATGATCTTTTATTATACAGGACTTATTTTTTAGGTATTCTGGGTTTTTTGTTTTGTTGAGAATTATTCTTTCAAGGTCTGTAAAGTACTGTGTTAGTATTTTGATAGGAATTGCGTTGAATCTATTCACAGATGATATGATAGTATACATGAGTGACCCTAAAAATCTACCAGGGAAAACCTATAACTGATAAACCCCATGAGCAAAGTGTCTAGATACAAAATTACCTTTAAAAAAGTCAGTAGCCTCCCTGTATACCAAAGACAGATAGGTTGAGAAAGAAACTAGGAAAACAACACCCTTCACAATAGCTATAACAAAACAAAAGAAAAACAAAAAACACAAAGTAGATCAGTGTAACTCTAACCAAGCAAATATAAGACTTTTATGAAAAAATTCTAAGTTTCTGAAGAAAGAGATTGAAGAAGACATCAGAAGATGGAAAGATCGCACATGCTCATGGTATGGAATGTCTTATGTGTGCTTTCTAGCTCATGGGCTGAACTGATTTTCTGCTTGAGAGTGAGGCCAGGAGATGAAGCATGGGTTTGTCTTGACTGAGCTGATACCAACAGGAAGCATCTTAGAAAATGTCCTTGCCATTTAGTCAAACTGACCTTGGGACACCGGGTTCCTTCTACCTCTGTGTAAATGTCACCCCATACTCTCCAAAAGCACTTTCTAGAACTAATCTCCTGGTCTGTATCCCTAGGTACCTGATGACCCCCTTGGAGACCCTGTCCATCACTTGCTGCAACATTTCACAGTCAGATCTGAATTACTTCTCTGAGTGTCCAAAGCTATTTCACCTGAAACATCTGGACATGAAAGGTGTGGGCTTAGAGGCTTTGGCCCTCATGCCTCTCCGAGTCCTCCTAGAGAATGTGGCAGACACTTTGCAGTCCCTGGACTTGAAGGGTTGTAAGATGAAGGACTCTCAGCTCACTGTTCTCATACCTGCCCTCAGCAAGTGCTCTCAGCTAAGCAAGGTCAGCTTCTATGACAATGACTTCTCCATGCCCATCCTGAGGGACCTTTTGCAGCACACGGCCAACTTGAGCAAGATGAATGTGGAACAGTACCCTGCCCCTCTCGAGTGCTATGATGAGTTTGGATTTATCTCCACAGAGAGATTTGAACAACTCTGTGCTGAGCAAATGAACAGTCTCTGGGCCATAAGACAGCCCGAGTACATCTCCTTTGCTACACGTAAGTGTCCTAGATGTAGAGAGAGCTCTGTCTATGGCCTGGGATT
>JAQQSO010003728.1:0-13344 GCA_028658305.1 Pachyuromys duprasi | reverse complement strand
AGAATGGGATCTTGACTTTCCCTTGTTGACAGTCAGTCATGTACATATTGTACACTTGTGTGTGTGTGTGTGTGTGTGTGCAATCTATTATGTAAAAGGATACGACTCCTTTGAATACTTGAAATATATATTGTTATTTATTTAACTCAACCCGAATACCAAGATATGATTAACACAAAGAGTGAAATAGTACTTTTTGTTGTTGTTGACATGAGTATTGTGCATAGAAAAATTAAGGGTTGCACAGTAAATACTCAAACCACCATGCAGAATCTGTAATTAATACTTTATATTTGCATGTTCACATCTCTGTCTGTCTAGCCTGCTATGTATCCATCCATCCATCTTATTTACAGGATTCAAAAGACTATAGACTGTGGGTGTTAGAATGAAGGCAGGTGGTAGGAACAGGGAAAAGTAAAGGTAGGGGAAATTGTGGTCAGGATATAATGTATGTAAAGAGTAAAAATAAAAAAATAAGACAATAACAAAAAATAAGAGTTTTAAATAGAAAAAAAGACTATAGACTTCTAAGTCTGAATGGTCTTTATTTTCACTTATCTTGATGCTATTTTGTTCATTGAGTGCTAACAGTGGTAAATATAGCTTTTATTCTAAGAATATATTTTTCAAGTATTTAGTCTGATTGAATGAAGATGTTTCATTTATTAGATCATTTCACTGTCAGGATCTTGGCATATATAAAAGGTGGGTGTACTGGATAATTTTATGTCAATTTGACACAAGCTGAAGTCATCAGAGAGGAGAGAATCTCAATTACAAAATGCCTTTATAAGATCAGATGGTAGGCAAGCCTACCCTGTTTGAGTTCCTGCCCACACTTCCTTTGATACTAAACAGTGACATGGAATTATAAGCAAAATAAACCCTTTCCTCCTCAACTTGCTTTTTAGTCATGGTGTTTCATCACAGCATTACAAACCCTACCTAACAGAGTGGATAAAGAGGAAGAGATTTCCATCTAAGGTCCATTTTGCATAGCGAGGGAAGTATAAGTTAATCACATTGCAGTAAATTCAATCACTTTCATGCTTCTGGTTTTAACCTCACTCTCCTCCCCTCGGGGTGATAGTGAGTATCCCATCAGTTTCTCTCCTGTGATGAAATCACCCTGCTCATGTATTGACCCTGCTTGATCCTTGGACAGATCCCCCTTCTATGCCAGAACTCATTGACTATGGACCCAGCTAGCTCTTCACTTAAAGAAAATTTTGTCTTGCTCCTTCACCCTACACATAGGATTTTCTCACACCTCAACTAATATCCAAGCTTCCTTTTAAAAATCTCAAGCATATTTCTTCCAGCCCAGAGGGTTTAGGGTTCATGTCCCATGCCAGGTAAAACAGAATAGCTAAACATTCTTCTAAATGTATTGTTTAATCAAGGATCTTGTCCTTGAGAGATCGGAAACTAAGCATTATCTCATTCTGTTTCTCTTTGCACTTCAGTTGTGACCTTTATTTCCCTCCAGGCCAAAGCTTAGTTTAAACAGTGGAAAGGTAGTAGGATTTCAGCCTTTAAAACAAGCAAAATACTCCACAGTTTATCCCTTCCTATTTTGACTCTGTGTGCCAGTCTATGTTCAAAAACAGAAATTCTCAACTAGGGATGTGTTTGCCCTTAAGAAGACACTCATCTGTAAACATTTATTTTCTCACAGTTCTAACTAGTGGACGTTGCTGAAATCTATTACATAAATAAAGCAGACATTTATCAGCCTATGATATATAAAACAACCCTCGCCACAAGCATGTTTCATCATAAAACATAACAAGTGTGAAGGTTTAAACTGAAAAACCTGTTGGTTTCCTTGTGGAGCTCCTGTCCCCTCCAGGTCTTTCTCTCTCCCCCTTCTTCCATAAGATTCCCTACACTCTGCCCAAAGTTTGGCTATGAGTCTCAGCATCTGCCTCAATCCTTTACTGGGTAGAGTCTTTCAGATGCCCTCTGTGGTGTTTAGCTTTTTAGGACAATAGATTTTAGTATGTTTGTCTTAATATGGCTAATATCCACTTATAAGTGAGTAAATACTGTGTGTGTTTCTGCTTTAGGGTTACCTCACTCAGAATAATTTTTTCTAGTTCCATTCATTTACCTGCAAAATTCATGATTTCCTTGGTTTTCGTTGCTGAGTAGTATTACATTGTATATATGTACCACAGTTTCTGTATCCATTCCTCAGTTGAGGGACATCTAGGTTGTTTCAGATTCTGGCTATTACAGGGCTTAGGGGACCCTGCAGAGACTGATGAATCAACCTAGGACGATGCATGGAAAGGACCTAGACCCCCTACTCAGATGTAGCCCATGGGCAGCTCAGCCTCCATGGGGGTTCCCTAGTAGGTGAATAGGGGCAGTCTCTGGAATGAACATAGTTGCCTGCTCTTTGATAACTTTCACCTGGTGGGGTGGCCTTACAAGACCACAGAGAAAGAGTATCCAGACAGTCCTGGTGATACCTGAAAGGCTAGGGTCAGAGAATAGGGGAGGAAGAAGGGGCATTGGGGGCAAGAGGGAAAGACAGTGGGACCAGGTGAAGACCAGGGTGGGACCAGAGAAGGGGCTTCAGCCAGGATACAAAGTGAATAAATTGTAATATGTAAGTAAATAAATAAATCTATAAAAAGCTTGAAAAACCTGGTGTAAACCAGGACTTCTAAACTAGTGTTTCAAGAAGTCTGAGCACCTATGGAAGAGTTGTTTCGAGAGCCGAGAAGACCCTCCTATCTCCTCACACAGACAAAACCCACATTGTACTTGTCAGAGCACAAAGATTTCTCTGGGGAGGACACAAAGAATGGATATGAAATTACATGTGTTAAAATTCAATAAATGATCTTTTGTGCACTATTTCCATAAATTTTCACAGACTACATATTTTTAAAATATGATAAGATTAAGATTCTATTTTGCCAGTCACAATTTTAGAACAAAGAAATAATTTTAATGAAAATATTTTAGTCTTTGGTCTACATTCGATGTTCTATGTACTTTTTTCCCCAAAACCTTTAAAAACTTGATTACAACTCAGAAAGTATTGAGAAACGTATGCGAATCAATGCTACAGAACCATTCATCTGTAAGCACTCAAGAAAACCTAGTCCTATCTTTGTGGTGTTCTGTTTTGTTTAGTTTTGTTCCCCTCACAGTACTTTCTTCTCAGTCCAATGACCCTTCAAAGATTCCTGAACTAAACAACAGCACAGAAGTGGCAAACATTGGCTGAGACTTCTTTAGTAAGCCAGGGCAATTAGTCTTGACTCTGCAGCCTTGTTCAATTACACATTAATTTCACACCCAGCTTCTATTACAGGGTAACAAAATCCTAAGAAATCAAAGTAATCACTTCCATCATAATAATTAGCTTCTGGATTTCTGGGGGAGGAGGAGTATTTAAAACTGCGGCTGAGTGTGTTAATATGAAGAGAAGAAGTAATTCAGTTGCTGTGCCTCCATGTGAAGTTCTCCTCCTGACTTCTGACTCGGTGCCCAGCATTAGTTCTCCATGGTAAGAGCCGGCTCCCTAATGGGCCCTGCTGCTACTGCCACTGTAGCTGCTGCGGTCTCCACACCTGCCCTGATGAATATTAACTGTCACCATCAGTGAGCTTCTCACAGGACAGGCACTAAGAGGTTCAGAAAGAGAAGGTCTGAGCTATTGGAAAGCAAATACTGAGACTGAAGTAGAGCTGGGTAATAGTAATTCATGAGTAGCAGTAGGATGGCTAAGGAAGGTGAACTTGAGGCTGATTAGATTACAAGAGAGAGTGGTTCTTCTCCCCACCCCCGATTCTAAGGACCACCACAATCCACTGCAGTATTCTAGCCAAGGCAAAAGTACTCAGGTGATCAGACCTTGTACTGGGCTGACTTTCCACATCCTTTCGGACCCCAAGTCCCAGAAAATCAAGCCTGTGGAAAGTTGGATTTTTAATTCAACAGTCAAGAGTAACTTGCTAAGAGAGAGGGGAGACTCTGGCCTGGACATTCTGGGACAAAGTAGTCTACACTCAGAAATCCTCATCTGAAAGGGCACAGTGATTTAACTTGAATTACTAAAACTAGCAGAGACTAAACCAAATAACAATCTAAAGTTAGGAGAAATCACAGTATCCCAATGATAAAAAAAATAAAAAATACTGGCATAGTATTTTTAAAGTGCAATGTTCCCTGTATCATATCATTGCTCTTTCATTCAACCTTTTAGTCTTTATATTTTAAAGATTTATTTATTTTTAAATTTTTAAAATTTTAATTATTATTGTTTATTACAATTTATTCAATTTTTTATCCCAGTTGTGGCCTCCTCCCTTGTCTCCACCCTGTCCCACCCTCGCTCCCTCTTCTCCTTCTATGCCCCTACCCTTGCCAGGCCATAGATGAAGACAATGCAGCCAGTCCTGATGAGACCTGATAGGCTAGGGTCAAATAGAAGGGGAGGAGGTCCTCCCTTATCATTAATCTTTGTATTTTCATTATTCATAATTTTGTGTTTTAATTGTTAGGCTACTTTGTTAAGTTCTATATCACACAGAAGTTCTTTCACACTTGTTCTTTCCCTTTCAACACCTATGAAAGTCATTTTCTTTTCTACTTTTCTACAATAGTCTGTACCACCTCTCCTAACTCCAAGTCATATACTTTCCTGTCAGTCATCTCTTTCTTACTTTCTTTTAATTGCTTTATTTTCTTACTAACATTGCTTACCTTTGTACTAAGACAAACCAACAAACTGCATTTTCTTCAGCCTACATCCTAACACCTCTGTCTCAAATACCATTATAGACACAAGTGATGTACAAAAGTATTTCCTACTGCAAGCCAATGTTGGAACTGCTGGTCAACCCCTTAGTGGGAACTGCAGTGATCTCCTTTCATATAATACAGCAGGAAACATGATTCCTGGTGAAGAAAAACTTCCAGAAAGACTCACATGAAACAACAAATCAAAACAGTGGGAAATTAAAACTCCAAACATGGACAAAATACATCAAAATAATACAAAGCACATTTGATAACAACACATTACACCACATCTATAACCCCACATCCTCTCAATAATGAAATGAGATAAACTAGAAAAAATGCCTGAGAAATAATTCATATTTCTATCTTTAAACAGGAACAATGAGCAAAAGCAGCAGATGAACAAATCAGGGAAGTCAGTTCTGGACTAACACAAGAAACTAACAAAGTGAATGAGGAAGTAACTTGGTGAAGAAAATTTCAGCAAGGATATTGAAACACTAAAAAACAAACAGAAATCCAAACAAAAATTCTACAATTGAAATACAAAACCAAAACCAAACCAAACAAACAAATAAAAACACCAAAACTCATCCTCAACAATTAAAACCAAGGAGACAACAAAGTTGAGAAAATTAATCACACATTAAAAAAAACAAAACAAAACAAACAAAAAAACAACTTCCCAGAATTCTGAGATACGTCCAAGAGATCAATTCTAAGACTCTGTGAGGTAGAAGAATCTGAGATAAAGTCATGTGGCATATAGAATTTATTTAGAAATTATACTAGAAAATTACTCAAACTTAAAAATAAATAAATAAATAAATCAACATCCGAGCACAGGAGCTCAGCTCCAAATAGATACGAGAAGAGAAAAACTCCATGACATATCACAATTGAGATGTTTTGCTGACTAGTATTTTGCTTACATGACATAAGTTAGAGTCATTTGGGAAAGGGGGATGTCAATTAAGAAAATGGCCCTAACAGAATGTCCTATTGGCAAGCCTGTGTGACATTCTACTGATTAATTATTGAGGGGAAGGCGCAGCCTACTATGGATGGTGCCACCCTGAGCAGGTGGTCCAGAGTTGTAGTAAAAGAATAAAAATAAAAAATAAGCAAGCAAACAAACAAACACAAAAAAACGGGCTATGCAAGCCAAGGAACTGAGCGACTAAGCAGTCTTCCTCTCTTTCTCCGTGAGATCCTGCTCTGACTTCTGTTCATGATGGACTACAACTGTAAGCAAAAAGAAAGCCTTCCTCTCCCAAATTGCTTTAAGTCATGGTGTTTTCGTACAGCAAAAGAAACCCAAAGTAAATCAGATGTCAAAATTTTGAGCAAAGAAAATAATACTAATAGCTACAAGGGGAAAGATAGCAACTCAAATACAAATTCAAAAACATTAGAATAATATTAGATCTTTCCTCATCTATCTTAAAAGCAAGGGAAGTGTGAGTTAATATATTTCAAACCCTGAAAGTAAATAACTGTCAGCTATACCCAAGGCAGTTTGTAGCTACAAGGGCTCACATTGAAAAATCAGAAATAATGCCGATAAATAGCTAATGGTATACTTCCAGACCAAAAAAAATAAAGAAAGAAACAGTAACCAAATTTTGTAAACAGCAAGAAGTAATTGAGATTAGGGCAGACAAGTGCTACAATTAAACAACAAATAGTTGGTTCTTTGAAAATATTAAAAAAGATTGACCAACCCCTGGCCAAACTAACGAAAAGAATACTCAAAATATAAAATTAGAGATAAAAGGTAATTGTTACAACAGACTCCAATACAATCCAGGGGATCATTAGGGAATGCTTTGAAAATTTCTAAAAACCCTGAAAAAGACAGATACATTTCTAAACTCATATTAGTTACAAAAATCATATCCAGATGATATAAGCAATTTAAACAGACACAAAAAATCAATGTTATTAAAGCAATAATTAAAAGTCTCCCCACAAAGAAAAACCCAAGACTAAAGGGATTCACAACTGACTCTCCTGACCCTTTAGGGAAGATCAAGCATCAATACTTCTCAAACTCCTCCACAAATTAGAAAGGGAAGAATATGACCAAACTCATTCTATGAAGAAAGTATGATCTCATACCAAAACTAGATAAAACATAACAAAGAAGGAAACTGCAGGACAAATTTTCGGATAAACATTTCTTTCAACCTTTTAGTCTTTATAATTTTTAGGCGTAAGATTACATAATCAAGATTACATTAGGCGTAAGATTCATAATCAAATGCTTGCAAATTGAATTCAGTCGCACACTGGAAACATCACACATTATGACTAAGCTGGTCTAGAGGGCATGAGAGTGGGAGACCTAGCCCTGCCCCCTCACTAGCTGTCGTTGCTGGGAGAGTGGACCCTGTACCTCCACTGGGCAACAAATTGGAGCTGATCCTGATGGGGAAGGCAAGGGTGAGCCCCAAAGGTGTGAGAGGGAGAGCAGGCCTAGCTCCTCGCAGGCTGAAGCGCTTGGGAGAATGGGCCACTCAACCTGATTGAGCAGCTCAGTGGTGCTGGCTCTGGAGGCCTGGGTGCTGGTTAGCAGATATCAAGGGCAGGAGAACAGGAGAGGTGACCCTGCCTCCTGCTTGTGGCAGCACTGAGTGGCCTAGCTGGAGTAGTGCTCAAGAGCTCATCCCCTTGGATGAGAACATGCACGAGGGAGAGCTGGTGAGCCCATAGGGACTCACAGACTAACCACTAACCAAAGAGTATGCACTGGGTGAATCTAGGCCCCCTACACAGATGCAAAAGATGTGCAGCTTGGTTTTCATGTGGGTCTTCTAACAACTGGAGCAAGGGCTGTCTCTGACTCTGTTGCCTGCTTTGGATCCCTTTCTCCTAACTGGGCTGCCTCATGTAGCCTCAGTAGAAGAAGGTGCACCTAGTCCTGCTGCATCTTGCTATGTCAATGTGGGTTGATATCCATGGGAGGCCTCTCCTTTTCTACAGAGAAAGGAAGTGTGAGTAAGGGAAGGGGAAGGAAGAGGGAGGAACTGGGAGCAGAGGAGGGAAGGGAAACTTCTCTCTGGATGTAATGTTAATTAATTAACTAATCAATGGGAAAAGGTACAAGGATAGGAAGTACTTGGTATTATATCTAAATTTTTGACTTTTATCAAATTCTTTGGTTGAGAACTTACTATTTGCTTATAAATCATGAAATACAAATTTATTTTCCTCATTTATTCAACATGAAGAATTTAATAAGTTTTTGTGTTTTTAAGGCTATAAGACTTAGCAGATTTTACTCATCTAAAGAAATCTCATTTATGAACACTTAGCCAAGTTCACTTCTTTCCTATTAATTCTCAGCCCTTTCTAGCTTTACCTCTATAATACACATCATGATAAGTATTTGATCAATGAAAAACTCTGAGAAGAAACAAATTAAATCATGAAATAAAAATAGTTTTTCTACATGGGTTTTAGTGATGTCATGGTATTTTATAATGCTAAAATAACTTACATCATCATTAGCTAGTATTAATGAATTATCTTCAAACAGATGACAATGTAGGCTACAAAATTAGCACAAACTAAAGAAGGTTTTTAATTCTTAAAATTCAGAGCCTAAGAACAATTCAGTGCATTCGTGTATAACACATCCAGATGTTATCAGGTAATGGAACTCATGGGTGATTCACACATCTGTAGTCTTTCAATTAGACTTTAGGCTTTGATGTTCTCAGTATTACTTCATTTCATCTTACTTTGCTTTGCAGATATTGTATAATAGAGAAAATGTGGCCAAGAACGAAAGTGAAGTAAAAGAGAAACAAAAACACAACTAAAACCCTTAAACTTATATTGTAGGTCAGGAATTATGCTTGATTATGGTTATTTACACACATGCGGCTCTTACATTAGTCATCTGTGGTTATAGCATAATGCGTGGAGAATCCAGAGACTCACAGAAGCTTCAAAACAGGCCCGTTACTTGCATTAGCCCTCAGTAAGTCTACTAGGAAAATCTCCTACCGGACCACTTTGTTATGCTAAGGAGAGAATGCATTGGGCTGGCTTTCTTCAACAAGATGGCTGTTATAGCCCACTTTTTCCATCACCATGGTTTGAAACAGAAACTGGGAACACAAAGGTTTTTTTTATTATTCTTATTTTATTTCACAAATATTTATTAGTTACTTGCCTTGAACCAAATAAAGGAAGGCATCCCCCCCAATCTGAAATGCTTGTGTGTAATAAAAAGATAAATATTAATCTGTTGCTAAAACACTGGAAGACAATCATTTTGGTCAATTCCCTAGGATGGCTTCAGCACTGCAGTTGATACTGCCACGTTGTTGGGACCTGTTGTTCCCAAACGTGTATCTCTTTACTCACAGAACCTTGTTTTCCAGGCTCCTGGTGAGTTTCTCAAGTTTCTCTGTCATAGTTTACATGCAATTTGCATAATATAAATTTACTTTTCCTTCTTTTTGTATTTATTTTTATTACAATTTCTTCATTGTATATTCTGATTGAAGCTCCCTCCCTTCCTCTTCCCCACTACCCCCTTCCTCTAGTCCACTGAAAAGGGGAGTTCTCCTCAGCCAGCTGCCCATAGCTTATCAAGTCTCATCAGTAATGCCTGGATACTCTTCCTCTGTGGCCTGGGAAGGCCACATCGCAAGGGCTAAGTGATCAAAGAGCAGGCAACTGAGTTCATGACAGAGGCATCCCTGCCCCCCTTACTCAGGAACACAAATGGAGACTGAGCTACCTATGGACAACATCTAAGCAGAGGGTCTAGGTTCTCTCCATATATCGTCCTTGTTGGTGTATCCATCTCTGCAAGACCCCATGGGCTCAGAGTTTTTAGCTTTGTCAGTCTCCTTGTGGGGCTCCTGTCCCCTACATGTCCTTCTATTCCCCCCTCTTCTTCCATAGACTCCCTGCACTCTGCCCAGTTTGGCTGTGAGTCTCAGTATCTGCTTTGATCCACTGTTGGATGTAACCTTTCAGGACATTGTCAACAGGACAAAACAACAGACTGGGAAAAGATTTGCACCAACCTACATCTGACAGAGAGCAAATATCCAGAATATATAAAGAACTCAAGAAATTCGACACTAACAAACCAAATAATCAATTTAAATATAAGGCAAAGGGCTAAGCAGAGAATTCTGAACAGAGGACTATCAAAAGGCAGAGAAACACTTAAAGAAATACTCAAATTCATTAATCATCAGGAAAATGCAAATCAAAACAACTCTGAGATTCCATCTTACACCCATCAGAATGGCTAAGATCAAAAACTCAAATGACAACACATGCTGGAGAGGATGTAGGGAAGGGGAACCCTCCTCCACTGCTGGTGGGAGTGTAAACTGTACAACTACTTTGGAAATCAATCTGGCACTTTCTCAGAAAATTGGGAATAGCACTACCTCACCATCCAGCTATACCACTCCTGAGCATATAACCAAAAGATGTCCCACCATTCAACAAGGACACTTGCTCAGCTATGTTCATAGCAGCTTTATTTGTAATAGTCAGAATCTGGAAACAATGTCCCTCAACAGAGGAATGGACACAGAAATATAAATTTATTTTAATTCAAATAATTCAATAGCTTGTCCTAAAAGATTGTGAGGTATCTTTTACAGGTGGTAATAGTCTCCTTTTTTTTTTATTCTAGCCCAATATTGATCTCTAACATTGTTTTTCTAGAAAAAGTTTTAGAAAACATTAGTCCAACACACTCATTTTACTCATAAAAAAATCAAGACACAAAGAAAAGGTTTGAATTTTCACATTCACATAATGAAGTAGTAAAAGAACTAAGGCAAAAGAAAACAAAACAAACAAACAAACAAAAAACACTTTAAGTCTCCGAAATTCTGGGCCAATTTTATTTCCAGTATTATGCACCCTTTTATTTGGAATCAAATTGGTTACTTAGGTAAAGAAGTCTTTTCCAACTAATAGCTCTCTAATTATAGGTAGGAGAGTCACAAAATTTTCTACTTACCCCATGCCTATTCTCTAATTAAACAAGTGATAAAAGATGTGACTGATGTAATGAACATCAAAAAAGGAGAAATAATGAAATAAACATTATGAGGTTATACGTTGGCTTGAGATCAATTCACTGGTCTTCATTATAGTTATTCCCTCCAACCTGGAGTTTTTCCAAATGAGTTTGACTCTACACTATAATTCACACAGTGGTAGCTTCACAGGTTTTATGCATTAAAAATGGTGAACATAAAACTCCATTAAGAACAGTTAATTCCATATAGGCACATAACAGTTTCCTAGGCAATATGGTCTTCCCAAAACATAATTGCTGATGACAAAACCCTATGATTTATTATAGAAATATCAGGTACTTTCTAAGAAGATGAATTGTTACATTCATTCCTGCATCATTTGTTCATTCACTTTTGAACCCTTTAAGATGTATTCAATATATTATGAATAACATCAGCAAAGAGAAGCAGAGGAAAGAAGCATGGGCATAGGTGTGTTTGTGATATATTTTACATTTCAAAAAATCTCCCCAAAACATAGTGATTTAACACAACAAAATATTGTTACCTGACAGGTTTTGTTATTTGGAAAATTAAGTCATGACTCAGTTGGGTATCTCTGGCTCAAAAGTCTCTCATGGACTGAATCTGCAATCTCAGCGAGAGCTTCTATTTTATCTAAAATTTCAACTTCATAGGAGAATGTTCTGCAACTGAGCATATTCACAGGATTTATGCGATCTCAACCCCTGCATAGTGGAATCCTCAAGCTTGCCTTGGGACAAGAAAACTGAGTGCCCTAAAGGAACAATCTGAGAGAACAGCCAATACAAAGATCACAGTCCTTTTGTAACATACTCTGAGACAGCCCACCTGACCTGCCTTATTCTTTTCATCAAGAGCAACTCAGTAAGTCTGAATGACATTCAGGAGGAGTCTTCTGTTTTGCCTCAGAGACTGTCTACCACCCTCAGACTTCTACTCTTTTATAGCAGTTTCTTTATTATGCTTTAATGCTACTGATCAATGGCAAATTATGAAAGTTATTTGATATCTGAAAATATCATAATCAGTGATGAATTTTTAAAAGCACACAGGCAAAACTGAGAAGCACCTAGGATAACTATCTACTTTGTACTTGATTCAGATAAGGTAAAACCACTCATAGTTGCAGCCCTAAAGACCCTAATACCTGCAGATCACCGAGTCTTCCATGATACCCACAGATCCCTGATTCTCCCATAGCATCTATAGATCAATCACAAACTCTCTCGCTGTACCTACAGATCACTCATTCTCCCATAATACATACAGATTACTGATTGTCCCATAATTCCTATATATCACTGATTCCCCTACTGTCTCACAGATGTTGAGAAGAAACTGAGCATCTTTGTTTGTTTTTGGCTGACCAACTGTTTCAGTTCATCTAGATTTAAGATCACAGGGCATGGTAATCTAAGTGCAAAAAGAAGGAAGATCCCAAACAACCTACAACAAATTGTCATTCTAATCTCCAATAATTTATTTTGGCATCCACAAAGAAGAATAGCACTTTTACTTGGATTCATCAAATAGACTTTATTTAAGTATTCAGAGACACCTGTGCTTGCTATAGGTCATTCATACTTCCATGGGAAAACAGGAAACAAGCTTGGGTCTTTCCCTTTCAAACTATTCACCTAGGCCTGACTTCAAAGAGGAGAGGGAATGAGGCTCAGCTAAGTTTTTGTTTGTTTTGGTTTGTTTGTTTTTGTTGGTTTGTTTGTTCTTAACCATGATTTTGTCAACAATGGAGCAGAGAGTGTACTCTGTTTTGTTATGTGTGATTTTCAACTTCGGGGAAAGAAACAGGATTCTCCCAGCTAACAATAATGATTGAAAATAGGGTTTTAACTCTGTATATGTGTTACAGTCAGTTTGGGCTTTTCTGACATCTTCTGGAATATTTGTGATTGTGTGCAACATAAAAAATTAGGGTTTTACCAGATTCTTTAGGAAGAGTAAAGTGCCAACTGTGAACCATATAAACCATGATAATGCTGGGATACAGGTTGGTAGAAAGACAGAAATATAAAGAAAAACTTAGATATGTTCCATTGTTATGGTCACTTATTTGTAGTATTATGTTATCAAAAGAAAATGCTACTTATTTTATAAATAATCTTAACATTAATATGATTGCTTCCCTTTGAATAAAGGTAATGCAAGGTATCTTATTTGAATTTGAAGAAACATGGTACTTGAATTAAATTTTTAAATGAGGATAAATTTGTGAGTTGTGTCAAAATTCTATCCAGTCAAAGTAACTAGTGTACTTAAGAACATGTAACTCTAGAAATAAAATAGAAGTAACAGAGTATAGGATGTCTTCCACTAGAAGGATGTGAAATGGCCCAGTAAGGTAACTTGGGGGTTAAATTGCTTACTACCAAGATTGCTTACCTAAATTCATTCCCTTAAAAACCACAAGGCATGATCTGATAACTAACTAAACACTTTTCTGACCTCCACAAATGCACACATGCACACACGCACACACACACACACACACACACACACACACACA
>JAQQSO010003727.1:0-13344 GCA_028658305.1 Pachyuromys duprasi | reverse complement strand
AAGACCCTATTCAGGGAAACAGGGACTGTTTCAGTCATGATCTTGATGGCTGACTCTTTGACCCTCCCCCATATAAGCCGGGGAGTGACAGACTGGCTAGATCCCAGGGGAGGACTTTGCAGCCAGCCCTGAGGAGACATGATAAGTTGGGGTTGGATGGAAGGGAAGGAGGTCCTCCCCTGTTGGTGGACTTGGAGGGTGCGGGGAAGAAGGAGATGAGGGAGGGAGTGGGAGGGTGGGAGGGAATGGGGGAGGGGGCTACGCCTGGGATTCAAAGTACCCAACCTGTGATTGAGAGAAAAATAAATAAATTTAAAAAAAAAAAAGATCAACAATCAATACATTGGACCTCATGAAACTGAAAAGCTTCTGAAAAGCAAAGGACACAGTCAACAGAATAAATTGACAGCCTACAGACTGGGAAAAAATCTTCACCAACCCTATATCTGACAGAGGGCTAATATCCAGAATATACAAAGAACTCAAGAAATTAAATTTAAAAAATGGGTTACAGAGCTAAACAGAGAATTCTCAACAGAGGAATATAGAATGGTGGAGAAGCACTTAAAGAAATGTTCAATGTTCTTCTTCATCGGGGAAATGTAAAGCAAACTGACTCTGAGACTCCATTTACGCCCATCAGAACGGTTAAGATCAAAAACTCAAGTGTTAACACTTGGTGGAGAGGATAAGGAGAAAGAGATACCCTCCTCCATTGCTGGCAGGAATGTGAATTTGTATAAACCCTTTAGAATTCAATTTGGCACTTTCTGAGAAAACTGGGAATAGTGCTACCTGAAGACCCAGTTATACCACTCCTCGTCATATATCTCAAAGATGCTCAACCATACAACAAGGACATTGCTCAACTATGTTCCTAGAGACTTTCTTTGTAATAGTCATAATCTGGAAGCAACACAGATGTCCCTCATCTGAAGAATGGATAAAGAAATATGGTACATTTAGACACTGGAGTACTACTCAGCTATTAAAAACAAAAAAATCATGCAATTTGCAGTAGAATGAAACTAGGAAAGATCATATTGAGTGTGGTAATCCAGAAACAGAAAAGCACACATGGTATATACTCACTTATAAGTGGGTATTAGCCATATAATATAAGATAAATGTACTAAAATCTACATACCTAAAAAAAACCTAAACAACAAAGAAGGCCCTAAGGAAGATGCTTAATTCTCATTCAGAAGGGAATACTGGATTGACATTGGAAATGGTAGAAGAGAGGGAACAGGATGGGGGGCTACCACAGATGTCTTCTAAAAGACACCACCCAGCAGGGGATTGAAACAGATGCAGAGACTCACAGCCAGACTTTGGACAGAGCTCATGGAGTCTTATGGAAGAAGGAGGAGCCAGAAGGACCCGGGGATACAGGAGCTCCAAAATGAGAACAACAAAACCAAAAAAGCTGGGCCAAGGGGGTCCTGCAGAGACAGATGCATTAACCAAACACCATGCATAGAGGGAACCAAAACACCTGTTCAGATGTCTCCCAAAGACCGCTAATTCTCCATGTGTGTTTCCTAGTAAGTGTAGAAAAGACAGTCTCTGACTTAAACTTGGTTGACTGCTTGCATATCTCTTCCCTCTGTTGGGGAGACCTAGTCAGCTCATAGAAGAAGAGGATCTAGGAAGTCCTGATGAAAACTCATAGGCAAAAGTCAGACAATAGGAGTGGAGGACTTCCCCTATCAGTGGACTAGGAGAGATGGATGGGTGAGGAAGAGGAAGGGAGGGTAGGACAGGAAGGAGATGAGAAAGTGGGATACAACTGTGATATGAAGTGAATAAATTCATAATAATAATAAAGATGAGAAAATCAATTCTGCAAATTCTGAATTGCCTTTTAATAATTTTATTCTTAATTTTTCTATTATTATAATTATTGTTATTATTATTTCTTACAATTTATTTACTTTGTATATGGGATGTAGAATCCTCTCTCGTCTCCTCCTGATCCCACCCTCCCTCTCTCTTCCTTTCCTATGTCCCTCCCCTAGTCCACTGATAGGGGATGCCCTCCCCCCCTGCTATCTGACCCTAGCCTATCAGGTCTCATCAGGACTGTCTGGATCCTCTTTCTCTCTGGACTGCTATTATGTTATACTTTGGAATATTTTGATTCATAAGTATACGGAATTTGGTATTCCAGTTAGGCTAAAAATAGTTCTTTCCCACAGTATTAACTTTTTTTATAATTAAAACATTCAAAGTATCTTCCTGAGTTTTCTAAATCCACAGTATGTTATCATTTTGCATTATCATGCTTCTGTGCATAAGTAAATAAAACCCCTGATTATTTTCATATCTAATTTAGATGTTACTAAAAGATAGCATCTTCAATAAATGATGCTGGTCTAACTGGATGTCTACATATAGAAAAATGCAAATAGATCCATATTTATCACCCTGCACAAAACTAAAATCCTAGTGGTTCAAAGACCTCAACATAAAACCAGACACATTAAATCAGTTAGAAGAAAAAGTGGGGAAGAGCCTTCAACTCATTGGCATAGAAGACAACTTCATGAACGGAACACCAACAGCCCAGGCTCACAGAGCAACAATCAATAAATGGGACATCATGAAACTGAAAAATCTTCTGTAAAGCAAAGGACACTGTCATCAAAAGAAAACGACAGCCTAAAGATTGGGAAAGAATCTTCACCAACCCTTTATCTGACAGAGGGCTAATATCCAGTGTATATAAAGAACTAAAGAAGTTGAAAAGCAACAAATCAAGTAATCCAATTAAAAAATGAGGACAGAGCTAAACAGAGAATTCTCGACAGAGGAATGTAGAATGGCAGAGAAACACTTAAAAAAATGTTCAGCGTCATTAACCATCAGGGAAATGCAAATCAAAACGACCCTGAGATTTCACCTTACACCCATCAGAATGGCCAAGATCAAAAATTCAAGTGACAACAAATGATGGAGAGGTTGTGGAGAAAGGGGAACACTCCTCCCCTGCTGGTGGGAATGTAAACTTGTACAACCATTCTGGAAATCAATCTGGCACTTTCTCAGACAACTAGGAATAGCGCTTCCTCAAGATCCAGCTATACCACTGCTAGGCATATATTCAAAAGAGGCTCAAGTACACAATAAGGACATTTGCTCAACTATGTTTGTAGCAGCTTTATTTGTAATAGCCAGAAGCTGGAAACAACCCAGATGCATCCTCAACTGAGGAACAGATTCAGGAATTGTAGTACATCTCTACAATGGAATATTGCTCAGCAATGAAAAACAAGGAGGAAATCACGAAATTTGCAGTTAAATGGTGGGAACTGGAAGAGATCATCGTGAGTAAGCTATCCCAGAAGCAGAAAGACACACATGGTACATACTCACTCATACAAACATATACTATAGGATAAACCTACTAAAATCTGTAGACCTAAAGAAACTAATCAAGCAGGAGGACTCTGGCTAAAATGCTCAATCCCCAGCCAGAAAGGCAAAGAGGATGGACATCAGAAGAAGGAGAAAGCAGGGAACAAGTCAGGAGCCTTCTACAGAGGGCCTCTGAAAGTCTTTGCCCTGCAGACTATCAAAGCAGATGCTGAAACTTATGGCCAACCTTTGGCAAGAGCGCAGGGAACCTTAAGAAAGAAGTGGGAAATACTAAGAACTGGAGAAGATAGGCACTCCACAAGGAAAGTAACAGAACTAAAAAATCTGAGCACAGGTGTCTTCCCTGAGACTGATACTCCAACCAAGTCGCATGCATGGAGATAACCTAGAACTCCTGCACAAATGTAGCCCATGGCAGTTCAGCCTCCAAGTAGGTTCCATAGTAATGGGAAAAGGGACTGCCTCTGATATGAACTGATTGCCCTCCTCTTTGATCACCTCCCCCTGAGTGGGGAGCACCCTTACCAGGCCACAGAGGAAGACAATGCAGCCACTCCTGATGAGAGCTGATTGACTAGGATCAGAAGGAAGGAGAGGAAGACCTCCCCCCTATCAGGACACTTGGGGAGAGGCATGCATGGAGACGGGGGAGGGAGGAGGGAGCTACAGGGGGATACAAAGTGAAAAAAGTTTGTGTGTGTGTGTGCGTGTGTGTGTGCGTGCGTGTGTGTGTGTATGACTATGTTTCCAGGCTGAACTAAAACTCAGATTCCTCTTGTTTCAGACCCTGATGTGGGAAATAGGATTAATGCAAAGTCTACGAGGTCTATTTCAATCAACTATTGTTTAGATTATTCACACAAATGTACTTGTGTCATATTTGTCCACATATATCTGACTTATATCAATTAATTACACTATGCCTCAGGTTTTATTTCTTTAGTTTTCACAGTATTTATTACTCTATTACTAGTTTTCTGATAATATTGAAACAAGCTACATCCCTTAATATGATGCTTGGTCAAGATATTAATGATCTCATATAAATTTTCAAACTGTGCTAGAAGTTCAGTCTTCATTAAGTTCCGCTCTAACTGTCCCATAAGTCATCGCATCTATTTGTTCTCATTATAAAGCCTAACAATAGTAATATTAACAATATTTTCATTAATAATTTAAATATTTATCTATACAAGATTATTTTATTTGCATTGCAGATTAACACCATTAAAATATCTACAATTTATGCTTTTAAATTTCACAAGAATTTCCTACAAACTTATTTTCCTGTTTTATTAGTTTTTGTAAGAATATTTCCGTTCCGGCATTATCTATACATTATAATGAGAATGTAGCATGTATAAGTTACTCTTAAGGTCTATGGAAACTAACACAAGAAAATTAGAAACACCAGATACTTAGTCATGTAACTAGAACCACAGAAGAGTAAGCTTAGATGAGATATGAGAAAAGTTCTAAATCAACCTACTCATACTTAAAATTGTACTTAAAATTGACCCTTGCCTATAGATGGTATCTATCAGCAGGAGGAAATGACTTTATAAATAGAGATACATAGAAAAAAAGAAGTTTGTTATTTATTTACTCTTGATGATGATAAAGAAATTTTTAGGGGTAAATACACATAAGAATAACTTTTAAATTATAACCGTGATGCTCTGGTAGTACTCTGCAAATCATTGGTCCTTCAATTCAATAAAATATATTTAAGCCAATATTAACCACAGAAGGTAAAATTAGGAACTTATGCTATTTAATAGTAGAGGAGCTAATTCAGGTGGTAAAGTGCTTGCGCTGTAACCATGAGGACCTAAATTCTATTGCCAGCTCTTGTGTAAAACTCTTGTCCTGGTGGCACATGCTCGTAGTATGAGCATCAGGGAGGGGTTTAGTGGGTAATCTCTGGTGCTCACTGTCCAGGCGGTCCAGTCTGATCTGTGAAATGCAGGACTATAACAGACAAAATGTAAGCTACAAAGCAATAGCACTACTTAAAAAGAGAATTTATGCAATTCAAGACAGGACATTATTTAATAATACTTCTTAACACAAGTTCTTGGGGAACTAATAATTCAAGTCTCTTCTGAAGAATCTGTGAGGTTCAGAAACTCTAAGAAGAGTCAAATTCATTCATCTCTTAAACAGGCAAATGGATTTATTTTAATACAAAAAAAAAAAAACAAGACACCTGAATTGTGATTATCTTAATGGGTTTGTTCTTGGACCTATTGACTTGCATATGTAATATATAAAAATATTTCGAACTAAATTTTAATTGAAACAAATGTCTAATAGTGGTTAGAACTATTTCAAATCAGCTTTTCAATATCCACATATGTAAATAACAAGTAATTTGTAAGACTGAGTTTCCAAACTCAGGAAACAGTATTTAACAGTCCTAAAATATTTTACTACTTCAGTGACGATAGATTAGAAATATTGATTATTTATTTAATCTGAGTTTTGCCAACTAAAATTGTACCTGTTCCCTATATGGTTGACTACATCTTTTACAATGTTGTTTGTATATGTGAATAAGGGGACCACAGTACCTCTGCCTTTGTTTTTCAATGAATAGGATGCAAATTATTTTAAAACATCTTTTCAAAAAAGTCTTTTATAGAAACATTCTCACTTCCCAACTTTCCCAGGCAGTTCAAAGTCAATGTGAAATGTAATCCTTTTTAAAGAAAACTAAAGTAAAAATCACATATGGTTTAAGAAGGCAAACAAATGAATTTCTTTTTCTCTGAGTTGACTTTTTTTTCACAAAAATACTGATTTATGCCACTGTCAGGTTTCAATGCATATAATACAACTTTCCCAGATTGAATCCAATTGATTTTCTATAACAATGTCAAGCATTCAATACATCACAGGAACACTGAGAATGTAATAAATAATTCTTTCAGGAAGAGAGTGATTCTTCTTTCCTTAAACACATAGGTAAATATTTTTTTTGTTTTTTTCTCTTTCTATCTTTAGAAAATCATGCCTTCCAATTCTTTTATTTTTGCATTTCACTATTACCAAATTACTTCCTGTAAAGTTTCCTCATGACCTTGTTTTCTTACATTTTCTTTGTCTGAGACAATTGTCAGAACTAATTTAATTTTGAGTTAAAGCCTATGAACTACCACTTTAAAAGAAAGGAAAGTCAAATACAGTTATTCCAGATGATGTTTATAGAGATGAGCCTATAGAGATATTATTTTAATTTGCAAAAAGGATTAAAATGAAGGTCTGATTCACTCCAAATCACAGTAGTTTTTATGTAATATAAATGACACAAAACAAACAAATGTAGCGTTACATTATGAGATTGTGTGAATAGTTACAAAGCAGGTAACAGACACAGTTTTGCAGTTGGACAGTTGACAACTTGTAAAGTAATAGTTTTTCTTCAGAAACACCTTGATGTGAACTGCAGAAACATCTCTAAAGCTATAGCACAGAACTAGTGATTGGGGAGGTTGTGACTCTAACAGCTTATTACCTACCATATTTTTATTTGTGTATATTCATTGTATGCCCACATAATTCAGTTTTTGTAGTATGTATAATTATTGTTGCGTTGATTTTCAATGATTTGACATAGAATCAGCTGAGAGGGACACACTTGACAGGAGGATTGACATTTCTAGGGATGATCAGCTGAAGTTGGCAGACCCCATACATAGGCAATGGCCTTCAAGTAGCAGTCTGGTCAGAAAGTGATCCAAGGAAATAGCAGTTGTGTTTGCTTGCCTAGATTCACTTCAAATTTGTTTGTCTCAGTGTTGTTCCTGCTGTTATCCTTTGCTGCAGTTAGGATCTAGCTTCATCCATATTCTTAAGTGGACTGAAGACCAATGGCCTCACTACAAACCCTCGAGGACTTCAGGAAATAATGACTGCTCCTCATGAGGTGAACATCTACTGCACTTGGTTCTCAGCCTCTCCAGCACACAGACATCATCAGACAATCAGTCCCTTATAGTATAAGCCAATATAACTAATCTTCATCATGTGTATTCATTTTATTGGTATAGTTCCTGTAGAGATACATCATTAGTGCAATGGTACAAGTAGACCATACACGATCCTATACTCACTTCTTACCCCATGACTTCCTTGTCCTAGTAGTTTCATTCTCTGCCCAGTCTATTTTGCTTTTATCTCGTAAATAGACAAAAGGTTGTATGCATCTATCAAAAACATAGTGTCAAAATGAGAGAAAACATAATGTGTGTGTAAGTCTTATTTTACTTACTACAATGTGCTCTACATTTACTTACATCTATTTATATAATATATATGAATTTATTATATATATATGAAACTTTAAAAATCAGTTTATGTTAGACAAAGCCATTCTACAAACCAGAGAAATGGTAAATATTGTTAATAAAGATTTTCATTTTCTATTCTGCAGGAGCCTGGATTTTGGCTTCTGGAGAGAGAACAGAATCAAAGGTCCCAGGTCTCAGGAACCCACCTCAGAGTTCTAAAGGGTGAGGCCCTTATGCACTAGGCCTGCATGTGGAAAAGGTTTTCTGTAGTGTTACAGTTGCTAAATCTTTTAGCATGAGATCACCAGTGGCAGTGGAAACTCAGGCATTCCAAAGCCTATGGCAATACCAAAGAGTTCTAGCACTTGCGTAAGCTGCTGTGCTGAGCAAGACAGAGCTGTCGGTGAACGCCCATGCATGGTCAGCTTACAGCTGGGACACAAGCCTGGCAAGTCCCAGACCCAGTGGCTGGAGGGCAGGTCAGGTGAGAAGCTGCCCAGCTGGGGATCCATGATGAATCTCAGGCAGCCGTGGTAGAAGGGTGATGCTATCACACAACAGGCAACCAGAAAGCAGCAAGTCAGCACAGTTATTCGAAATCAGGATTTTATAAACCTTTGGGCTGTCGGAGGGATTGAAGGTGAATATGTTTGATTCGCCAGGGTCAGGGGGTCAGGGATACTTGATTTGCATCTAGTGGTATAGTAGCTAATTTTCCAAACAGTAGCAAGGTCTTATTACAAAAAGGAGAGCACAGTACTTAATTTTCCTATAGGAAGGAAAAAAAATAATAAAACTTCCCGTAAAGTCAAAGATCATGTGGAAAGTCAAGACACCAGGGTATCTTATATATAAGGTGGATATCTGCAAGAATAGATAGATAACTGAACCATTTTCCTTATCAGGATAGGGTCAAGCCTGTGATCTTTCCTCCTGTGGCCTGTCAAGGTGGTCCTGCCAGGGGAAAGTCATCTAAAAGCTCACCAATGAGTCCCTGTCTCATGCAGTCCCCACTTAACTTACTACAGTACCACTTGAAGCCTAAGATGCCCATCTGCTACATCTTTGTAGAGGTACTAGGTCCAGTTCATACATAGTCCTCGGTTGATGCTTTATTCTCAGCACACCCCTCTGGGCCCTGGTTAGTTGGTTCTGTTGTTTTCCTTGTGGAGCTCCTATCACTTCCAGGTCCTTTTCTATTTCCTCCCATTATTTCCCAAGACTCACTACTCATCACCCAATGTTTGGCTATGAGCCTCAGCATCTGTTTTTTTTTTAATTTTAACATTTTTATTTTATATTAATCACAGGTTATATACTTTGTATCTCAGCCATAGCCCCCTCCTGCATTCCCTCCCTATTTCATCTTTCCCTCCCTCATCTCCTCCCTTCCCCTTTCCAAGTCCATTGATAGGGGAGGACCTCCTCCCTTTCCATCTAACTCTAGCTTATCAGGCCTAAGAGGATTAGTCTTCATTTAGAAAGTCAAATTGGATGGACATTGGATGTAGGAGAAAACAAGTAACAGGATAAGAGCCTACCACAGAGGGCCTCTGAAAGTCTCTAGCAGGGTATCAAAGCAGATGCTAAGACTCATAATCAAACTTTGGGCAGAGTGCAGGGAATCATCCAAAAGAAGGGGGAGTTAGTATGACCTGGAGAGGACAGGTGTTCTGCAAGGACCAAATATATCAGGGCACAGGGGTCTTTTATGAGACTGTCTCTCCAACCAAGGACCAAATATGGTCATAACCTAGAACCCCTGCTTGTAAATAGCAAATGGTAGCTCAGCATCTGTTTTGAAGTGCTGTTAGGTACAGCCTCTCAGAGGACAACCTTGACAGGCTCCTGTTTGCATGCTTAGCAGAGTATCTTTCATAGTGTCACAGGTTGGCACTCTCCAGTAGGTTGGGTCTTTGGTTGGGCCAGGCATTGGTTGGGCATTCCCTCAATCTCTGCTCTGTCTTTGTCCCTGCACATCTCGTAGTTGGGTAAATTTTGAGTCAAAGTTTTTATGAGTGGGTTGGTGTGTTTCCCGCCTTTTACTAGAAGACTGTTCTAGCTAGAGGATGTCCTCTTCAGTCTTCATGGTCTCAGCTAGTAGGAGTCTCTGCTTGACTCCCTCTCCTATCTTCCCAAGAGCCTACCCTGACTTAGGTCTTCAGCTCATCACAGAGATGTCCCCAGCCTCAGTTTCTCTTTTCTCTGCAGGCTTTCTGTCTTTTCTCACTTGCTTTCCTCAGGTCTAACCTCTACTCTCTTAACTCTCTGTGCCTTCTCTTCTACCTTGTTCCTTCTCTTCAGCCATTACCCTTGTCTAGTCTATCTACCCTTCTCAGTGAGATTTATGCGTCCTCACTTGGT
The DNA here is from genome assembly GCA_028658305.1 of Pachyuromys duprasi. NCBI lineage: Eukaryota > Metazoa > Chordata > Mammalia > Rodentia > Muridae > Pachyuromys > Pachyuromys duprasi. Next base: position 3,307 of record JAQQSO010003727.1, on the reverse strand, counting down.
TTCTGGTTATTAGTTTCTCTTTTGGGTTAGTGCCTTGTAGTGTTCTTATCTTGTACTGTATGGCTAAAATCAACTTAAAAGTGAGTACATACCCATGTGAGTCTTTCTGGGTCTGAGTTAACCCATTCAGGATGATCTTTTCTGTTTACATCCATTTGCCTCCAAATTTCATGATTTCTTTCTTTCTTTTTGGATTTCTTTGTTTTTAATAGCTGAATAGTATTCTATTGTGCAAATATGTCAGTTTCTTTATCTACCTAGCTCACCTTCTCTGGGTTTACTGTCTTTGCTGGGCTTCCAGTTTCTGACCCAGGTGGGTGAAACAGCTGAGGAGCAGGCAGAAAGGCCTCCAAGCAATATATTTTTCTAAACTTACTGTGTTCTGTAATAAAAGTATCCTTAGGGAAACTAGAATTTACAGATATCTATAAATTATATAAATAAATTTATAAGTTTAATCAACTTATCTACACATTTTTCTTTCGCACAAGGTATTTAGGGATAATGTATCATCAGGTTCGTTAAAGCAATGCAGAAATAATGCCAAGCTACAGATGACAATTAGGAATCAGCAGGATTCAAGTGCTTTTATGCCATTTTGCATTTTATGTGTTTATAAACTTGCAACCTATTGGCATTTAATTCTATATTTACTGTGTCTTGTGTCTCATTGCACAGCAGGACACAGAATGAGCCATAAACCTGTTATCATAAGTATTGCATCAAATGAAAATTTAATTAAATCACAAGTTTTTAAGATGTCTTTTCTGTGTTACCCTTGGGTTTGGTATTATTTGCTCTGCTCATGTTATCAGTTTACCTACACTGTATTAGAAAAATCTATACTAAACTAGATTGATGTACATATCAAATATTGGAGATCAATCCTTTTTCTGAAGCTATAAGTATATTAGGTAGGTGTTATTAAACCTTACTGACTTGAAAATATGTAGTTTAAAGTTCTTAGGGCCCGTATTATAAGCATAGTATAATTACATGTCAAGACATTTTTAAAAGGAATATGTGTTCTTCATTTAAATTCCACTGCACGCTGAATATACTGGTACACAGTTGTGTACTGGGATTTGAGAGGTAAAGAAAGGAGGATGAGAAGTTTAATGTGAAGTACAACTTCACCACAGATTCATGTTTAGTCTGAGGTTCTGTACTTTTAAATTTTGAAAAAGTACTTCAGTTCTCTAGTGGTAAATTTTAATTTTTATGTAAACATACATGATCAAATTATATTTTCTGTGGCCTTAAGGCCAAATGGTTTTTATCCTAGCAAATGATAGTATAGTACATATATTTGGCAAGGATTTATTTACTTAAGAAACTCATTTCATACAAGGGAATAAAACACAGATTGTTCTTCACCTTAACTTTTGCTAAGTGAAGTAAAACTATAATTATGGTAAGTGCACTGTTTCTTTGCAGCATTTTAGAACCATCTAGGTGAAAAAGGGGAGGGTAGAAAGGTGACGAACCAGTGCATATAATTTGTTCACATCAGAGTATTATGAAACTCTGAAGACCTCATCGCATTTCCATTTTAAAAGTGAGGAGAAAATTAGCAGAAAAAAAATGATTTCTCATCAGAATGTGAGATAGTACTTAGAACTTCACTTGAAAATAGTAATAATTAAAGAAATGATATGACAAAGAGTGTTCAAATCTAAAGAATTTACAACAGTGTGAAGTTTTATAATTGGTCTAGTTGAAAAAAAGTTCAAATAAATGTTCAAACATTAAAGGCAGTTAACAGAGTTCAAGCCAACCAAGTGATGAAGTTCAAGAAATACAACCTTATAAGGACCAGAAATATTTAAACCACATCCAAATTATTGACATAATCACCTGAGATAAGAAATTACGTCTAACAGCATGTCTATAATAAGTAGGGAATTGAGCAATGGATTTTAAAACTTTTAATAATTTATTTATTTACTTTATCCCAATCATAGTTCCTCCTCTTTCCTCTCCTCCCAGTCCTTCTGCCCCTACCTTCCCTTAAGACACCCATCTACTCCTCTTCCCTTTCTCTTCAGAAAAGCAGAGGCTTCTCATGGATACCAACAAGCCTTGGCATATCAACTTGCTCTAAGACTAGGTACATCACCTACTTTGAGAGGGAAGGTTGCCCAGTAGGGGGAAAGGGTCCCATAGGCAGACAACACAGCCAGGAGAGCCCCTGCTCCATCTGTTAGGGGTTCCACAAGAAGCTTCAGCTACATAACTGTACCATGTGCAGAGGGCCTAGGTCAGTCCTATGCATACTCTCTGGGTGATAGGTCAGCCTTTATGAGCTCTTATGGGCCCAGATTAATTTATTCTGTAGATTTTCCTGTGGTTTCCTTGACCCCTCTGGCTCCTACAATTCTTCTAAGTTCTGCCTAATATTTGGCTGTGGGTCTATGTATCTGTTTCATCAGTTGTTGGGTTAAGCCTCTCTGATGATGGTTATGTTAGGCTTCAGTTTGCAAGAAAAGCAGAATATCCTTAAGAGTTTCAAGTGAGGGCTCTGTCTAATGGGATGGATCTCAAGCTGGACCAGACATAGGTTGGCCATTCTCATAGATTTTAATAAGAAAATGACAGTAGGGAATTTAGCAATGCATTTTAATAAGAAAGTGAAAGAATATGTGCAAAGATAATTTGATATGTACTAAAAATTATGTCATCATAATATGTTTTTCTCAATGTTGAACTAATTTTGTATTCAGATATTGTTAATAATAGATGAGTCAATAAAATAAAATGAATATGCAAATATAAAAGAATTTAAATAGAGCCTTATAATTGCATGGTAAGTATCAATGCTATATAAGTTATTCTGGGATTAATTTGGCTATAATGTGATTTTACTAAAAAAATGGAGAAAGACATTGAAGACAAGGAAGTTAGGCTAACTTCTTTGTTTGACTTTCTCCCGCTTTCATTCAGTTAAGAAACATAGCAGTTGTGTGACCTATATTAATAGTAAGAAGAAATGTTTTAGTATCCTCTTCCTAACCACTATGAATGCCATCATTGCTCTGTCTGATGTGTCTACAAGAGTACCAGCTATGAAGCAAATATAATCTACCTTTCTTTTTGTTTAATCACAATGAATGTCCCCTAGTATTTATTCCATATAGTGATGACTCAAAAGCAAAAGATTAGCAATTTTGGAATTATTTTAGGTGCCAAAGAAAAGCTGAAGATCTTCAGTGAAGGAAAAACATCAAATTTATCAATGAATCAAGGGATTAATGGATAAAGGTTTAAACAACCTTTATACAAGAATAAATCATCATTTGATGTATAC
>JAQQSO010003726.1:0-13345 GCA_028658305.1 Pachyuromys duprasi | reverse complement strand
CCATTTGTTCATCCAAACCAGCATTGATAATATCCACCTGGGTCCTCCTTCCTGTATATCCTCCCTCGGAGTATAGATTTCAGCATGACCTTCCTCTCCTATAGGTCTATATAATTGAGTATATACCATATGTTTCTTTCTGCTTTTGAGAAACCTCACTTAGCATGATCATTTCCAGGTCCCACAATTTGCCTTCGAATTTCATGAGTATTTTTCTTTCAAGGTCTGTGAATAATTGGGAAGGTAATTTGATGGGAATTGCATTGAATCTTTAGATTGCTTTTGGCAATATGATCATTTTCATTATGTTAATCCTACCAATCCATGAGCACGGGAGGTCTTTCCACCTTCTAATATCTTCTTCAATTTCTTTCTTCAGAGATTTGAAATTTTTTTAATATAGGTGTTTCAGTTGCTTGGTTAGAGTCATCCCAAGGTACCTTATGTTAATTGTGGCTATTGTGAAGGGTTTTGTTTCCCTAATTTCCTTTTTGGCCCTTTTGCCTTTGGTGTACAGGAGGGCTTCTGATTTTTTTGAGTTGATTTTATATCCAGCCACTTTACTGAAGGTGTTTATCAGTTAAAGGAGTTCTCTGGTTGAATTTTTGGGGTCACTCATGTATATGATCATGTTGTCTGCAAATATTGATACTGTGACTTCTTCCTTTCCAATTTGTATCCCTTGATCTCCTTTAGTTGTCTTATTGCTCTAGCTAGGACTTCAAGTACTATGTTAAAGAGATATGGAGACAAAGGAGTCAAAACCATTCAATGGAAAAAGACAGCATCTTCAACAAATGGTGCTGGTCCAACTGGATATCTGTATGCAGAAAAATTGCCAGAACCTGGAAACAACCCAGATGTCCCTCAGTTGAGGAATGGATACAGAAATTATGGTACTTTTACACAATGGAATACTACTCAGCAATTAAAAAGGAGGAAATCATGAAATTTCCAGGCAAATGGTGGAACCTGGAAACGATCATCCTGAGTGAGGTATCCCAAAAGCAGAAAGAAACTTATGGTATATATGCTCTTACATAGACCTATAGGATAGGAAGGTCATGCTGAAATCTACACACTAGGGAAGATAAACAAGAAGGAGTACCCAGGTTGGTATGATCAATGGTCGTTTAGATGAACAAATGGGATGGACATTGCATGGAGGAGAAAACAAGCAATAGGACAGGAACATACCAAAGAGTGCCTCTGAAAGAATCGATATAGCAATGTATCAAAGCAGATATTAAAACTCACAACCAAGCCTTTAGCAGAGGGCTGGGAATAATAATGAAAATAGAGGAAGTTAGTAAGACTTGGGGAGAACAAGAGCTCCACAAAGACCAAAATGAGCAGGGCACAGGGGTCTTAAAGGAGACAGTTTCTCCAACCAAGGACCATGTATGGATATGGCCTAGAACCTTAGCTCAGATGTGGCCCATGGTAGCTCGGTGTCCAACTGAAGACCCTAGTAAGGGGAACAGGGAGTGATTCAGTCATGAACTCGATGTTTGGCTCTTTGACCCTCCCCCATACATGCCAGGGAGTAACAGCCTGGCTAGATCCCAGGGGAGGACATTGCAGCCAGTCCTGAGGAGACAAGATGAACTGGGTCTGATGGAAGGGGAGGAGAAAAAATACACATAAAATATCCAGTCTGACCAAGTTGGCTTATAGCTGAAGACTTTCTCTCCAACATCTCAGTAGGCTTCCATTTTTCACTATATTCAAGCTTGTGTGGTCTTTTCTCATTTGGAACCACTTCTTCTGGTGTTATTGTAAGTACCAGATTGAACTGCTCTGAATACTCTCTATTTTGATTCAAAGATTCCCCCAACCTCTGTTTAATGGTCTTCAATTTAGCATCTATTTTCTCAGTCTCTTCTTTCTCTAAGTCTGTTTTATCCTGATCTATCCCAAAGAAGATATACAAAACTGAAATCATCCGTGAAAATATACTTGTATGCAAAGAGAAACAAACTCAAATGGTACCCGGAAGCACTGTGTTATTGTGTCTTCCTCCATTTTCAGCATAGAAAATTATCTTTTTAAATCTTAAAACCTTTTCCTAAGGACTTTACTTTCTTATAGCTAGCTTCCCTTTCAGACTTTACCAGTTCAGATGCTTGAGGCTTCTTTTTTATGTAATTATTTATTTTTATACTAATCACAGGTTAGGTACTTTGCATCCCAGGCATATCCCCTTCCCTCATTCCCTCCCACTCTTCCCATGCCTCCCTCATCTCCTCCCTGCCCCCTCTAAGTCCACTGATGGGGGAGGATTTCCTTGAGGCTTCTTAGTCTGTCTCTGGCTTCTGCTTCCAGGGTGAGGTATTTTTTCTGCCTCCCTTATTGGATCCTGACCCCTTCCTTACTCTGGGAAGTTATTGGGTCCAGAAATGTTTTCTCCTCAGACTGGCAAGAACCCCTCTTAAAGTGATTTCACTCTCTGCCGTGATTAGCAAAATCTGGCTTTTAGAAGCTTTCTTGTTAAAGAAAGAGCTACTTTTTTTCCCTCTATCTAAAGAAACTGCCTTTCTGGGATTTGTATGTATCAATTTTTGTTTTTCTGCAGCCTGCTGGAAGCCTTGCTGCTCTGCAGGGGTCTGTCTGCTCAAGAATCCCTGAGTTTCTAGTTAAGGAACTGCCCTTGCTTTCTTTTTAAGGAACTGAACAACAATAACAAAATGCTCTATAGTTTTACTTTCTATGTAAGTTCTTGCTAGATTATTGTAAATTCTGCCAAACTTTGTTTTGCCATTTGTTATTGGTGATTAATATTTAATATTGCTGTATCTTTTAGTTAAACAGTGGTTATTCCCAAACCAGCTGTATAGCCAAATCAGCACACAGGGACTAGGATTTATTTAATTAACCTAGAGAACCATGTTGGGCAATAGTTACTCCATCCAAAAACTTCAAACCGACATACTTTCCTCCCATTCAGATTTCCCACATTATACTTGGGTTTTGTCATATTTTAGGTCCGGTTCACCTCTCCTCATGGTTCCAAGTCCTCTCCTCCCCCATCTCTCCTCTCTGACTCCCCCCACTTGCTTCTTCCCCTCCAGACCAGGATGTCCCACCCTATTCTCTCCATTGCTCAGCACTTGCTGGTTGTTTAATTGACAATATTAGAACAAATGGTGGCATGTTTACATAAACTTGAGACAGGTTTATATTGGACTAAGCATCACAATGCAATGTTTAGATTGAAACCAGATAGTGGGGTAGAGAAATCAGCATTTGAGTGAGCAAGAGTAAATTGTATACATTCCACAAGAACATTATACCAACAGTGTTCTGATCAGACTTTTGGCATTTAACTTGTTTGGCTACATGCTTGAATATCCAGCTCTTTTGTCATTGCAACACTGTGTTGCTTTTAAAGAGTTCATGCCTAAGAGCAATGCAGTGGTGTTACAACAACCACACGGGAACAAACACCTCTCAATATTTCAATTAAGTTTACAATTTTTTGGTTGAGCCACATTCATTGCTATTTTTTGCCCATGGGAACACCTGACAGGTGCTATTACTCAGAAGCTTAATTAAATACATGGGGTTCACCTTAGAAAAAAATCCTAGTTACAGTTCTGCCATCAATTTAAAAAATTCTATCAGAGAACTAGTAGAAGATAAAGAAGGTGGAGAGCCAAGCTTAAGGCCAAAGAATTATAAGACTAACACGCCAAAATGAGGGCTATTTGTGTGCTAACTCTAATAGTATTTAGACAAATTTCTAGCACAGATGTTTAGGTTTCCACCTCCCAGTTAACTAGTCTTAACTTTAAACGCAATTTTTCTAAAAGTTTGTGTAAGAGAGAGTAGTTTAAACATTGCAGTTCAGGGAAATTAATGTTAGAAACTAAGCCAGAACAAATTGGTTCATTTACAAACATTGGAACATGTCCCTTGAGTTAATGATTAAAAAAGGGGTCATTAAACTTTTTACCTTGGCTAAACCAGGGCTCAGTGTGCAATAACGTTGGTGGTATACCAGAAAAATCTTGAATTACTATTTTCCCTAGTCATTAGAACCTGTCTAAGAGGCCTATTCCGGGCTATTATTTTCTTCAGTGCATTTGACTTCATTGGGTTCCAGTTTTTCTTCTAATATTTTCTGTAGGGCTGGGTTTGTGCCTAGATATTGTTTAAATTATGTTTTGTTATAAAATGTCTTGTTTTCTCCATCTAAGGTGATTGAAAGCTTTGCTGAGTATAGTTGTCTATGCTGACATCTGTGGTTTCTTAGGGTCTGCATGACATCTGCCCTGGCCCTTCTTGCTTTCATAGTCTCTGTTGGGAAGTCAGGTATAATTCTAATAGGTCTGCCTTTATATGTTACTTGGCCCTTTTCCCTTGTAGCTTTAATATTTTTTTTCTTTTTCCTGTACATTTAGTGTTTTGATTATTATGTAGTGGGAGGAATTTCTTTTCTGGTATAATTTATTTAGTGTTTTATAACACTTGTATGTTTAAAGGCATCTTTCTGTAGGTTGGGGAAATTTTCTTCTATGATTTTCTTGAAAATATTGGTCCTTGGAGCAGGGAATCTTTTCCTTTTTCTATTCCTATTATTCTTATGCTTCATCCTTTCATGGTATCCTTGATTTCTTGAATGTTTTATGTCAGAAAATATTTTCATTTAACATTTTTTTAACAAATGTATTGATTTCTTCAATTGTATCTTATTCTCCTGAGATTCTCTCCTTTATCTTTTGTTTTCTGTTGGTGATGCTTACCTCTGTGATTGCAGTTCTCTTCCCTGTTTTCCATCTCCAGGGTTTTCTTGGTTTGTGTGTGTTTTTTTAAATCTATTGTCATTTTCAGATCTAGAACCATTTTATTAATTTTCTTCACCTGTTCGATTGTGGTTTCCTGTAGTTCTTTAAGTGGTTTATTTATTTCCCCCTTAATAGCGTCTATTTGTTTGATTGTATTTTCCTGTATTTGTTTGAGAGATTTATTCATTTCCTCTCTAAAGTTCTCTATCAAATTCATAAACATAGATCTAAGGTCCTTTTTTCTGTGTTTCAGCTGTGCTAGGATACGCAGAGCTTTCTTTTGCCATATTCCGCTAGTTTTTGTTGATTGTGTTCTCATGCTGGCTCTTAGCCACCTGGTTGTGCTTGGTGTTGCCTGGCTTTACACTGCTTCTTGGGCATGTGGGAGGGGCTCTAGTTTGTGGGTGGGGTGATTGGTCTTCTTATATAGCCTACTGCTCCACTCTACTGTAGAGGTATAGGCAAAGATTTAGGGTGTGGTGTTCTAACCTGTGTAATACTGTGAGGTCTTGCTGGTCTTCTTAAGACACCTACTAGAGCAGTGAATTGTAGGTTGGATCTGCATGTCTCTGGAATCTGGAGTTGTCTTCAGGATGGTGAGAGACCTGGGATGTTTGAGGGTGGTACCAAGCAAATAGTGCTGCAGGGGTCTTCTCTCTCTGGGGAAACACCAAGGGTCGCTGGCATTTTGGAGTCAGCAGTGCGGTGACTTGGTTGCCTTGTGGACCTTGCCTCTTGGTACTCAGACTCTGTTGGACACCACCATCGGAGATGGTGTATTCCTCTTGTCCACAGGGGACTACTAGTGGGTCTTAGGTAATACAGAAAGTAGGAAAGGTCTACCAGCAGCCTCCCTGTTGTGAGGATATGTACTTAAATTGAAGTTAGGAATTGTACTAGTTCAAATAAGTAGCAGTAATAGAGTTTCTTCTAAGACTTTTGATCTCTCTAGCCAAGTGTTGTTGGCTAGGTTTCTAGTATCAGACAGGTTTTCCCTCCCTTTAAGAGTGCAGTTAGACAACTATTGGTTACTTCCAAGATCTGAGTACCTCTAATGCACCTTGTGTGATTTCTTACCATGTTGGTCATTGTTGTGGTTCATGGGCTTTACAGTTAGCTAGGAATATTTTTTGCTTTTCTTCCTTGGAAGCTTGCATGTCTCTACCATATACCATGAAAGCTATTGTTTAGGGCAGAGACTTTCTGGACTGATCAAGCCTGTATCCTTTGAGTCCTGTGTCCAAGTGCATGATGTCTCTAGCAAAAGAAAATTTCAACTTCTTGGAGACAACCACTAGCAACAGGTCTACCCTGTATTGTTTTAGGAATCTCTTAGACTCCCTTGATCAACACTTAAAGTTTTTATGCCTTGTATTGGGTTTTATTAGATAGTGAATGGCTTTTGCGGGGAATGTTATCATACAAAGAGGGATAACTTCATCTACTCCATCATCATTATCATCTCTCACTCTCATCTATAATCTACCCATGTGTCTATCTGTATACACATACTCTTCCAAGTGTCATGTGTAATTTTAGTTAAATATAACACAATGTTATTCCCTATGGCTAAGGCAAACATTTTTAATGTTGTTTATCCCTCCTGCATCTCATTCCTAATGTATGTCCTCCCAGATACCTTCCTAATTAAAACCCTCCCTGTTTTTTCCATTTTTCTTTTCATGGCACCTGTGTGCTGCTAACCACATTTCTAGAGCTTTTTCCCTACCCCTATGATCTATTTTATTTTTCTTGCTCCTGCAGAATCCTCTAGACACCTGATTTAGGGCTATGGAATACAAATGAGAGAAGTCATGAAATGTTTTTCTTTCTTGGTCTGGATTATCTCACTCAGTATTTTGATTTGCATTTATTGAGTTCTAAAATTTCTGAAAATAAAGATGTGTATTTTTTGTTATTCTCATCTGGATTATTTCTCTCAATATTTTGGTTAGCATATTGCATTCTAAATTTTCTGAAAATAAAGATGTCTTGCTGTGTAAAAATTTCTTTGTTACCTACTGGTCAATCTTACAGATTATGTGAGCTTTTATTCAGGTCTGGGAATTTACTCTATTCCTTAGTGATCCACAGGTTTATAGAACTCTTAGAACTCAGAGCTTTACTCTCAATGAGAATATTAAATAATTAATCTGACTGAGCAATGTCCTGGACTGAATATTATTAAGCTTAAGCCCCATTAGGCTGGGCTATTTACTTTTTCTGTTACATGGTTCCAAGAAATTTCATTTTTATCCCAGTCTCATCACGGTACAAAAGTGTTAGATGATGGATATCTAATATGTTTTTCAAATTGTTACCGTTTTGTTTTGTTTTGTTTTCTTGCTTTTTGTTCAGGATACAAAGAGAGTGAAATGGAAGTTTTGGTTTATTTGAAGACTCAGTTGAGTCATGTGATGTTTTGCTGGAAGCTGTCTTTTGAGAGGACGTGATGTTTTGTTAAAGGCTGGCTCGTGAGAGGGCATTTGATGTTTTGCTGTGAGCTGTCTTGTGTGAGGGTCATAACTTTGGTTAGCTGAGAACACCTGTGGGTAGACTCTGAGGAGAGGAGTTATATAGAAGCTCATGGACAGTGAGATGTTGTTTTTTGGATCAACATCACTTTTTGGATTGACATCGCTGCACTGGACTTTGTGCTTTGACACTTGACTTGAGAGAAACGTTCCGGTGAACTTCTTCGGGCAATCTTGCAGTTTTCACGGACTTGCTTTGATCTGCTGAATGGTGATGATTTGTGTTGCTGTTTGTTGTTTGCCTTTGGATTGAATTTCTGGTATGTGGACAATGAAGAGTGCAAAATGAAGACAATGAACTACTTCTGTAAAGGTCTATAACCCCCTTTACCCAACAACCTGCTTTCTCCCCTACCTCTAGTTAGTAGTTGAAAGGGAGGTATAAGCATTTAAGAATCCTAAATAAAGTAGGTTTCATGAAAAATAAAAGCTTACAGGCCTTGATGTAAGGAAACAGTAACAGCTGAGTAATTCTGTCCCCTGCATTAATTTGCATCTCCTTTTTCACATATGCCATGATTTTAATTTCTTTCTTGCAATCCCATCTATGATACCTGGATGCACAATAAATCCTTGAGAAGTTAATCCACTTCTTCCTAGGATTATTGCTACTGTCCCTGAAGTTAAAAGACCATAAACCCCTGTGGTTATCTTATAACTTTTAAGATTTGGGGACAGTGTAAGAGGCATATCTGTGGCCAGATCCAAAGCTCCACTTCCTAAGTAGCATCCATTAGATCATCACTACTTAGTTTTCCTTGCCTGCTTGGTACCTCTGGCTGACTGAAGGAAGATGACTCACATTGTTTGTTGCTGGACCTCTAGCTGACAAGCCCCTTTGTTTCCTGATGGCAAGAGTTTACCTTGTGTGTCTCTTTGGGACATATAATACCTAGAGCAATGTTTTCCTTTGCCACACAGCTACAAAATTCTACAAGCGATTGCATTTAATTGTACCCAGAAACTGCTTATTTTCTTCTATGAATACCATTTTCTTCAGAGTCAATGTGGCTACTATTTTGAACTTTGACGCTTCTAGTTTTACAATGTCTTTGGAAATGGCCAAATTAACTGCAAGTATAATACTGAGCCTTTTGATTTCTGAGACATCTAACCACAGATAGTCTGATGATAATGACATTATGCTCCTGAGCCAGTATAAGTTGTTTCTCTTATCCATTTGTCTACTGGGGCTCCTCATGCTTTTAAAGGTCTATTTCTTCTCTTCCACTCAACTGCCCACCTCACACTACCTCATATGCATCTCTCCTTGTTCTTGCCCTTGTTCTTTCACCTGAGCCCCCACCACCAGCGTCATCTCTTTTGTGCTGTCCAGGAGAGGAGCAGGACCCCTCTCCTGAGTGCTGCAACTGTTGAGGGGCAAGGATAGTTCCCCCTGGCTAACGATCATGTAGGCAACTTTCGCAACTGCTGGAGGTAGTGAGGGGCAGTGGGAAAGGGCATCACCCCTGTGCCTATGCCACCCCAAGGTGGATGACTGGCTGGGTCAGCTCTCCCACATTCATGCCCTTTGGGCAAGCTCATCTACCACCATTCCCCACCCCCAGTCAGGGTTAGCTGCACTTTGGTGTTTGTGCAAATTGCAGAGCCTGCTCTTCAGAGTGCTTTCTCAGATAAGAGATGGGTTCAATACTCCAGAGTGCTGTAACCAGTGATGGTGTGGGCCATTCTGCACAGCCCCTGGATATCCACTTGGTCATTAGCAGCTTCACCGACCAGGGATGTCCCCATGTTCTCTAGCAGTAATATGAGCCATGCACATCTTCACTGACCCCTGCTGTGATGTAGCCATGGACCTAAACATGGCCCTTAGCATCAGTTCTGGCCAGGACCTCATCACGGCCCCAGGTATTGGGGCTGGCCACTCACAACAGGCTATTCCTCTCCATTCTCATTCTCAAGCCTTCAGCTCTGTCTCTCTTCTGCAGCCTGCTGCACTTCTCCTTCTCTATCATCTAACCACTACCCACTTGCACATTGTGGTGGCTCCCACAGCATTCAACTGTCGGGCCCCTGAGTCTGTGTGCCTGGTGTGGCAGCAAGTGGGTGTAAATCGCCTGCCTGTGCTATGGGTCTAGATGGCAGGTCATGGAGGTCTACAGGTCTCTGTCTGTCCTCTTCTACCCACCCTGTGCTGTGTCGTGCTAGGTGTGTGTGTGTGTGTGTTTGTGTGTGCGTGTTTGTGGTGGTGGTTACTGACTGCTTTAAAACTAAGTATGAAATAGACCTGGCAGGATGAACAAACATGTGATAGTGTTGCTGTGAAACAGTCAATGTTTTGTCTGTCATGTCTTCTGCTATGTGTCGATGGCTTGCCCTTGTCTTGGGGTGGAGAGCAGGTCTGTTGGCATCTTTCCCTGTCCATACTGCTGGGCATAGGGGAATGTTTGGCTTTGTGTATCTTCCTCTTCCTGTGCTGTGCTACCTGGATTTGGCTTGTTCTTTGTGTGTCCTAGGTATAAAACAGCTATGGCCACCAAGACAGGCATCAATCTATGATGAACAAAGGACTGCCATCTGCTCTGCCTGTAACTGATATAAGAGCAGTGTCAGCAACAAGGTGTCTCATTGCCAGGGGCATATGCTTGCTTTTAAAACCTAAATGAATGAATACATAGGCTGCAGATAGCTGACACATACAACAATCTATAGAAGCACATAAACAAAAAAGACATTGTTATTCATTATTTTTAATTTGAAAAGTTCAAGGATTGAGTTACATTACAGATTTGAAAATGTAGGCCAACATGTGGCTCTAGAGCAGCAATTTCTTTACATTCCAGGAGATGCTATGTGTTTCCTACCTCACTAGAGCTTGGGGGCTGAATGCGGACTTCTTAGAAAGCAGATATCTTTCATGCTTCACTGAAGGAAGGAAACAGAACATTTTCCCCTGTGTTTTTCACCTAATTTGCTGTTTGGGGGTAAAGATCTTCTTTTACTTTCTTCTCATTCAACAAATGAAGCAAAAAATCCAACTTCCTTTTAGCAACTTCTACTATTCTTCTAAACTAGTTATCCTCTGGTGCAACATTGACACACCCCTTTTTAAACTAACTAACTTATGAAATAAAATTTGTTTAATTTTTATTCAGTTTTGGTAATCAATATAATCTTTCAAATATCAGAATGTCTTATATTTTAGGCATATAGTTAGTTATTTAAAAATTTTAGTATATTCAGTATCATCATCCTTAGCAAGACAACCCTGACTCAGAAAGGCAAATACGATATGTACTTATTTATAAGTGGATACTAACTGTTAATATTCATTATATGGTGGTGGGGAGGAGTTGAAGAATTGGGGATAGGCTGGGTAGGTACTGACATGCTTGAGCAGTTGGGCTACCTGTGCTTCTGGGGCCCAGCTTTCCTCTGTCCAGCAGGATATGATGGAGACAAATGCACCACATGGATGTTGGCTGGGCAAACAGTTAGATAGTGGGTGTAATCCACTGATAATGAATCTACTTGGTGTTCTGCACTGGGTGTGATTTCAGGTGGCTCACAGAGCTTCCACCAGAGTTGTATTCCTGGAGAGGATCACAAAGGAGAAAGAGTAGTTGACTATATGTTGGTGGGCACTGAGGCTGGATTAGTGCTCTGTGGGGTGGCGGAAGTTTTACCTCAGATTCTGGTTGATGCCTTGGCCTCTACTGGAACAGGGGCTTTCATGGTGTAGATGGCTTCCTCATATTGTCATGTAGGTGAGACTCTGGACATTTATTTGATTAATGATTATTGGTCAAGGAATAACCCACAATGGATGTCCTTGAATATTTAAATTATTAAAGGACTGAAAATTAGAAGGATTATATTTAGCTTATTAACAATGAGTGCTTAATTTAGAGATAGACGAAAACACACCCAAAACATCAAAAACTGATGATAACATGTTCTCCTACATAAAATACCCTTATAGATGGAAGACACAGCAGATGAGGTAGCAGAGGACAGCAGTGTGGAAAGGTTGGCCATTGGAGAGATGCTATGCAGTTCCAAAGTTGAGGTAAGATGTAAGGAAGTTCCTGGCTTTGATGAACAGAGAATGGCAATTGTGGTGATTAAGTGTACACAAACTTGGAGGAGATTATGTTACCTTCTTCCTTTTTGAGATTTATTAACTTCCTTCAGTTTTTAGGTTTTTTTCCTAGATTAAAAAAAACTTTTTATTGTTATTTGTGAATTTCATGTCATGCACTACAATCCCACTCATTTCCTCCTCATTCCATATTGTCCTTGCAATATCCCCTTGCCCCAAGAAAACAATAATAACAACAACAATAATTTTGCTGTGGAAGCTGTGGTGCATCAAAATGTGTCAGACAGTATATTCTTTTACCCAAACAGGTTTACTTGTAAATGTTCATTGCAATCAGTCTTTGGACTCATTCAATGCCTTTGGATTCTGTTACATGATCAGTACTAGATCCTTAACTGGGACTCTTCTTGGATAACCCGTTGTTGCCCTATGTCATGGAGATCCTGCAGCTTTGGTCCTGTAGGACTGGCCCCTTAAGTTGCTCCAGGAATTAATAGGGGTAGATGTCAGGGTGGGCCAACTCAAACCCTGGACCTAGGCCTGGGTAGTAGCTGAGTTGCACAGACCACCAACTCTCCTGTGCCTCTCTTACCAGGGCCAGCTCTATCGTGCTGCCCAGGAAAGATGTGTGGCTGCATTGTCAAATGCAGAAGCTAGTAAGAGATGGGGCCAGGTCTCTGCAGTGCCAAAGGAGATGAGGAGTGAGGTGAGCTCTGAACAGCTCTCAGACATTGATTGCTCTTGGGCGGGGGGAAGGGACTCAGACGAGGGACATTTACAAGGCCTGTGATGATAACATAAAACATGGAACTCTACAGAGACCCCTGCTGAGGGCTGAGATCCTAGACATGATGACCTAGGACATCACCATGTCCTCAGATGGCAGTGCAGGCTATTCTTATTTTCTAAATGTAATTTATTTATTTTTATATTAATCACAGGTTATGTACTTTGTATCCCAGTTGTAGCCCCCTCCCTAGTTCCCTCCCACTCTCCCCATACCTCCCTCATCTCCTCCCTGCCCCCCTCTAAGTCCACTGATGGGGAGGACCTCCTCCCCTTCCATCTGACCCTAGCTTATCAGGTCTCTTCAGGGCTGGCTCCAATGTCCTCTTCTGGGATCTAGTTAGGCTGCTTCTCCCGGGTGTGTGTAGGGGGGAGGGTCGATGAGCCAGCCATTGAGTTCATGAAAGAAATAGACCTTGTTCCCCATACTAGGGTACCCATTTGGATACTGAGCTACCATGGGCCACATCTGAGCAGGGGTTCTAGGTTATATCCATATATGGTCCTTGGTTGGAGAAACAGTCTCTTAAAAGACCCCTGTGCCCTGATCTATTTGGTCTTTGTGGAGCTCTTGTTCGCCCCAAGTCTTACTATCTCCCCCTATTTTCATATTATTCCTTGCCCTCTGCCGAAGGCTTGGTTGTGAGTCTTAATATCTGCTTTGATACATTCCTAGGTAGACTCTTTCAGAGGACCACTGTCGTAGGCTCCTGTCCTGATGCGTGTTTTCTCCTACATTCAATGTCCATCCCATTTGTCCATCTAAGCGAGCATTGATCATCACACCCTGGGTCCTCCTTCTTGTTTATCTTCCCTAGGTGTATAGATTTCAGCATGACTTTCCTATCCTATAGGTCTATATAAGTGAGTATATACCGTATGTTTCTTTCTGCTTTTGGGATACCTCACTCAGAATGATCTTTCTAGGTCCCACCATTTGCCTGCGAATTTCATGATTTCCTCATTTTTAATTGCTGAATAGTATTCCGTTGTGTAAAAGTGCCACAATTTCTGTATCCATTCCTCAACTGAGGCACATCTGGGTTGTTTCCAGGTTCTGGCTATTACAAATAAAGCATCTACGAACATAGGTGAGCAAATGTCCTTGTTGTGTACTTGAGCATCTTTTGGATATATTCCTAAGAGTGGTATAGCTGGGTCTTGAAGAATCAATA
>JAQQSO010003725.1:0-13345 GCA_028658305.1 Pachyuromys duprasi | reverse complement strand
ACATGGAAAACTCAAGCTGTCCCGGGCCTGAATGTTTCATCCTACTAGTTAGCTGCAATAGACTATGTGTACTACTGGGTTGGGAGGCATGATCAACAGTACTCCTAGATGTGGTTCCTTTGAGCTACAATAATGAATGGCCTCACAAGACACACCCTCTGGTACAACCGTGGTATGAATGTTATGGGAGTAATGAATCACTTTATGATTAGATTTTAATCCTTCACAACAGAGAATTTACATCTTGTACCATTAACTGGACCAACAATATATGGATGCCTAGGCCATAGCTCTAGGGTAGAACCTACTGTTCCTACTAGGTTCACATAGTAATAAACTGTCCCTAAGTTCTTATCTTCATATCTATAAATTGGAGCATCTCTCTACTCTCATCAAAGCTTTTTCTTACAGTAGAAAGAAATTAGCAGAAGGACTAGTCCGCATGTAAGGAATAAAAGACTAGGAATTCTCAGCTCTTTATGGGTCAACTATATACAGCTTCTTCCTCCAAGGCCCGTAAATAAACATAAAAGAGAGGGTAAAAACTGTAAATTCCTGAGGTAGTAGGGGTCTTGAGTGAAACAGTGCATGGTAGACATTTCAGCACTGTTGCATACATGAACTCACAGATGAGACTGCACGGGCAAGATCAAGTCAACTAAAACCTCAATACTCATGAGGTTGCATCCTTAGCTGAGAGCTATTGGCAACTGATGGCTGCTAGGAGTGGAAAACTGAGCGTTCACCACCGACTTGAACCTGCCAGAGTCTGGCTGTAAGTAGTCTGCACCTAATTTTACAGGATGCAACCAGGCAGTGCCCTGCCTTGAAGCTTTGCTATCTGTCCCTCCAGCCCCAATCCAGGAACCTGGGAACCAAATAAGGGGCCAGACCACTGAAAATTTCTGAATCTCTCATCTTCCTGGGAGCTGAATATTTCACACAGTTCCACTGGCTGTTAGGAATTAGCCAAAGCTACCCTGGACCAGGGGAACTGAGTGAGGTTGTGTCCTGAGATTACTCCGTCTATTTCAGAAGTCTATTCGTGCAAAGGAGAACTGTACTGTGAGCCAGGAAAAAATGGCGGTGGGGTGGGGGCTGCCAATGCAGAAGCAGGGGGCGGGGACTGAAACTGCTGCCAGGGAGCCTAACGTGCTTCTGCTTCCAGAACTACACAGCTGCCTTCAATTCTGCTCCAAAAGCACGGATGTCATTGAGGCTCAAAGGGAGACACAGAAGGTTCAAATCTCCTAGATCCAGATAATTCCAAAGTTCTTCAGAGGAAGGTCAGGTGGTGCAGACAGATGAGCGGCTTCCTCCAGGCACCGAGTACTCGCTGCACTGGCTTGCCAATACAAAAGAGGGCGCCAGTGAGCAGAAACCAGGTCTCCACAGGGCCCAGGCCCACTGCGCATGCTCAGGCCTCCTGAAGCCTTCTCTCCCTGCTCAGCTTGCATTTCTGACCCAGAAACACAAGGAGCTGAGCTGGCAAAAACACCCAGGAACGTGGGTACAGTTTGATGAGGGGCACACTCAAAGTTTTGAATTCTTCCTTAGGTGGATTATCTCTTCTTCAGTTAGTCAGAGGAGACCAGGATGTCAGGAGACAGACATCAAGCTAGGAAAGCAAAGCAAGACACAGCTCTTCCTCGGTATCACGTTAGGGCTTATCGACAGCCTGAGCTTGCTGCTCCAGCATGGGCCCGTTAAGGCATCTTGTAAGACAACTGTTGAAAGCATTACTATGCTGAAAAGGCTTTCACACAGGCAGCTTTGTGATGATTAGGTCAGCCAGTAAATGTGTGCATGTGTGTGTGCACGTGTGTGAGAGAGTATTTGAGTATGTGTGTGCCTGTGTGCATGCATGCGTGTGTGTGAGAGAGAATTTGAGTGTGCGTGTGTGTGTGTGTGTGTGTGTGTGTGTGTGGTTTCTGTCCTAGCCAACAGGCAAGGATGGCATAGTCAATACTCTCACAGTGATGGATGGCTTTATTCAATTTGAACAAGCATCTCACAGAAAAGAACAAAGCGTCTCCACAGCAGGCTGAGTTCACTCTGGAAGAACTTGTCAGGACACAAGTTCCCCACATAAATCCACTCAAATGGAAACATCAATGTGAGGCCGGGCTGTCATGCCCAGCATTCTACCAGACAAAGCTCCAGAAACAGTCTTTCTTCCTGATAAACTGCAGTCCAGTGGTGGTTTCTAGGTTGCATTATGAGATTTAAGGGAAAAAAATGTTTTTAATGAGTAAATTAAAAAATTAGAACATTTCTTTAACATGCAGAATAATATGAAATTCCAGCCTCACATTGATAAATAAGATTGTATAAGATTGCAAGTAACCTCCTTCATTTGTACTGCCTGAGCAACATTCACACTAAATAAAAGAGAAGCACAGCCAAAAACAAAAACAAAAAAAAAAACCTTAAAATATTTAGAATCTGTCTTGTAATATGCTGAACTGTGTCCCTCCAAAGTTCAGATAGCAAAGTTCTGATAGATTCTTGCTGTCTCTAACTGTCGCTTTCTTAAAGGTAGATCTTTAAAGGTGTAACTAGGTTGCATGAGGTCCCATGTGGGGGCCTCACACACTGAGAACTAACATTTTTGAAAGAAGAGGCAATCCAGACAGACAGACATTTACTTGGGCAGGCCATGTGAAAACAAGGCAGGAAGACAGCCAAGAGAGTCAGGGCAGAAGCTTCTGGAGAACTCAACCCCATCAGTATCTTAACCTTTCACTCTGTCCCAAGGCCAGATTCTGTTGGGCAAGTCACTTGGTCTGTGATTTTTTTGTGTCAATCTAAGAAAATAATGAATATCCTTTGCTTAAAATGTGTGTTGAACAATGTCCTATGCCATAATATTTCTTTGCATATTAATTCTTGTGTCTGGGGCAATGGCTTGGTAAGTGTCAATTCTGCAAACAAGAAATCTGAGTTCAAATCTCTGGCACCCACATAAGATACAGAATATGCCTACGTGAGGCTAAAACACCAGCATTTAGGTAGCAGGGAGGGATGTGGAGCAGAGTAGCATCCAAATCACCATCGAGGCATTACTAGGAGCACTATGCATTCCACAGATGGCATCTGCAAGGTCTAAGGTAGAGGTGGAAGTAGACACCGAGGTCCGTCCAACCATCTTCCTTTCAGCCATGTGTCTGCCTCCGTAGTTGTAACCAACTCCAAGCTGCTTCCCTTACTCTGCAGCAACCCAGAATATCATGGCCTAGAAGCATCTCCTAAGGCCACAGTATTTAATCCTCTTCCAGCTTTCTTTGTGACAGTCTCTTGTTTCTGTGTCTTTCTTTGCTTTCTCTCTCTTAGAAACACATAGGACATTGTAGGCTGTTTTGTTATTGAAAGTGTGTCTCTCTGCATGTCTCATTTAAAAGGACACTCGGCTATTTGTGTCTTGCCTGCTCTTGCTAAAAGGACCTTCTATCTGCATCTGCTTGTTGCACACCTCCTGCACAGGAGGAGAGGCCTCTGTTCTTAGTCTGAAGCACAGAAGACATTCCGGGAGACAGAAGTCAGCTCCACAGTGACCAAGTATGACCTTTTGCTGGGACATAAGATACATCTTGGCATTTCAAAAGTAATCAAATCCTGATAAAGGTGTAATCATATTTGGTAAATGCACTGATGTGATGAATCAGTTGTAAATGCTAGCCTTTAACCACATTTTTTGAAGTAATCCTTTTTAAATTTAATTTTTTTATAATTTATTCACTTTATATCCCAATTGTAGGCCCCTCCTTTACCCCTATGTTACCATGTTCCTTCCCTTCTTCCCCATCTCCCTCCTTCAGTCTTCAGGAAGGGGTAGGCCTCTTCCCCTACCACCTGATCCCAGCCTATCAAGTCTCATTAGGACGGACTGCATTCTCTTCTTCTGTGGCCTTACCACCAGGGGGAAGTGATTAAAGAGCAGGCAACAGAGTCCATGTCAGAGACAGCCCCTGTCATGTCAGAGACAGTTCCCCTTTCTAGGGAACCCACATGGAGACTGAGCTGCCTATGGGCCACATCTGTACAAGGAGTCTAGGTCCTCTCCATGCATGGGTCCTCGGTTGAAGTATCAGTCTCTGCAGGCCCTCCTGAGCCCTGATTTCTTTAACCACATTCTTAAATAGTATCATGGATGTATTTATCATATACCAAGATATGGTATAACCAACCTCTGATAATTACAAATAATGGAAGTGCACCCAATCAATAGTACTCTGGGATTTTTGAATATTTGTTTTCAAGGCTACCAGCGCTGTCTGTAATGGTCTAGTCAGCAACTAATATAAATAAAAGTGTTGGTCACATTCCCACATCTTTCAGGCATTATGCTAGGAGTCAGACTAGAGGACGACATGGTATTGGCTTAACAGAAAACATAGTATTATGGAGGAGAAGTGAACGTGCAGGTAAGAGGAGCTAATATGACTAAGAATAGGTATTTCCTAACCAGACCCAGGGGAGGTTGGGGCCTGATGGGATACCATTGAGATGAAGGGCAAAGGAATAAAGAACAAGAAATGTTTGATTCCACCTAAGTTAAGTCTTAAAGAATATTGAAGATTTCACTAAGTAAAAATGAGGACAAAGAAAAGGGCAAATGTGCCTCCAGGAAAAATGAAAGCTTCACATGAAATGTAAAAACTGCTTCTGTGATAACATGAAAGCTCTTCTCACAGGACCTTTTGAAGTGGAAGGTGTGTGTCTCTTCTTTCCACACTCCTCGGAAAGCCTCACCTCCCTATGGCCTGCTGGAGCTATCCCACACTGCTTCCTTGCTTCCTCTTGACTCAGTCAACGGCATGTGTAAGGACCTGCTATTGCCAGACTCCACTACAGACCCTGATGATATGAGAGCGACCATGCCAGTCTTGAACAAACAGCTATTTTATTTTAATGCTCTAAAAATAAAACTAGGAGGTATCTTTTAAAGTGAAAGCTCTCGTTCATTAAGGTACTCATTGTGAATGATTGAAAAACAAAAACAAAAAACAAAAACTGGGGCAAAGGATAACCCAGTAACGAAGGTAAATCTGTCCATGGAGGTATTCTGTTCGAATTTAGCAGAATCAAAACTGCACAGGATCTTGATGTCAGCTTCTTGGCAGCACTATCCGCATGGCCCACAAGGCTCACATGTGGCTAGCAGAGAGCACAGTGAACCCAGGGGCACACTATTTCCAGAATTGAGACAACTCTGCGAGACAGGATTGATGTTGAAACTTCCCGGTAACTGACAGAGAGATCCATTTCGTGACAGTTAATGCTGTACACTAACTTCTAAATAAAACTCTCTATTAACATTTAAGATTAAGCAAGATCATGGTACTTTCTGAGTCACGGTGTCATCCCAAAACGCTTTGAGACTAACCCTTTCCGAATAGTGGTTTCCGTTTGGGCACAAGACATGTGGTTTTACTGCCTTTGTGTCTAAGATTTCATTGCAACAATAGCAAAAAGATGAGAAAGGTTTACAAGCTGGGCATGGTGGTGCACGCCTTTGTTCCCAGCCTTCGGGAGACCGAGCCAGGAGCACCTCTGTGAGTTTGAGGCCAACCTGGTCTACAAAGCCAGTCCTGGGCTCTGTTACACAGAGAAGCCCCGCCTCGAAAACAAACAAAACAAAACAAAGGTTTACCATGGTTATTTTTAAATGGGTGGTTTATGAAGGATTTTAAGATTGTGTGGATACCAGACAAGGGAGAGATAAAGGCAATGAAGAAATCACCTTGCAAGAGATTAGCTGGGCCACATGTAAGTCAATAACCTATGAGGCTCAAAAATGCCTGCAAATAGGACAGGCCGGGTAAAATCAGCCGACAAGGGATTCCCTACCACCAGCTCTTCACACAAAATGGAAGCCAGTAAGCTTTGTAACCAAGAAATAAATGAGATGAAATAAAATAAGGTAAAACAACAACAAATATCTATCCTAAAGAAGTCAGGCTCAACAACACTGTGATGAAGCAGGGAAGTCACTAAACGGCCACCCCACGAAGGGCCACAGAGACACCATGCAGGGATACTACAGCGGATCCTGCACTGACCACACTGACTGCAGGTCGGTAATCCTGCGAACCAAAAGCAAATGCACCAAGAGCTAGTACATGAAGTCCTAGCACTCACCCACATACTTTAGAGCACTATTCTTAGCCTTCTTCATGAATACTCATCATGTATTTGACAAAATCCTACAGCACAAAAAATCAACAGGGTTTTCATAGGTTTCATTAATTTTTGTTTTTGAGATTATAATTACAGCATTTCCCCTTTTCCTTTTATCCTTCAAAACCCTCCCACATACCTTTGCACTCTCTTTCGAATTCATGGCCTCTTTTTTCACTAATTGTTATTGTAAGCATATATGTATACACTTATACTCATAAATATAACCAGCTCAGTCCATACAACATTATTTGAATATTTTTACAGAGCTGATCATTTACCACTGGGTAACCAATAGGTGTGTTCTTTCTTCTTCTACACCCAGCTCTTCCCAATTGCCTGTATTTTCTGTGTAAGGCCTCCTGGGTTTTTCCCCATCCACTTGGGCATGTCTGCAGGTACCATCCTTGTTCAGCTCACATTTGGGCAGTCATGATGATGACACCTCATAGATGTAGCAAGGCTTTTAATAAGTAAATTGAGCTAAGCATTGAAAAAGAAGGGGGAAAAACAAAGAAAGAAAAACAACTTTAGAAAAAGTCTAGTAACTTTTGAGAGTTAGACTCTCTGAGAGTAAGACTCTCAAAATATGTGATTTCCAACAACTTTACTAGGAGGAGGGAAAGGAACTAAAGAATACTTCTCAGAAGGAAAAATAACATGAAATCTGATTCTTTTTTAATCAATCCAGCAGATTTTGGAGAAAATAAATAAAATAAAATTGAAAAATCATTATTTAAAAAAAACAGAATAAAACATAAATTTTTGCGTTCAGAGAAAATGGAAGAAAAATCACCTACAAAAGAAAAGAATGTTTTAGAGAATGCTGGGTGACAGGTGACAATGCAGAGATGTCTTCAAATTCCCTGTCAGAGCTAAAGAAAGACATTGTCAAACTCGCCAGCACTCTCTCCCTCTCAGGAAGTTATTAAGAATGTAGGTCACCAAGAGGAATGACTATGGCAAGAAATCAGAAAATATAACATTCAGGACACTGTAGATCCAGCTTAGGAATGCTATGAAGGAGCATTCCGAAGACAGGTACCTGAAGTACATAGAGAGCAACAATTTAGGTCCAGAAAAAATAAATAAATAAATAAAGAGGGAAATCGTGAAAACAATAACAGACATGAGTGAGTAGCCTTTGGGCAAAGAGGAAATAAACAGTGTATGGCAGTTGCTGCGTTATTTCATGCTGAGGGGATAGTCTATGTAAAAAGCTCAGGTTCAAAAGAAGGGCAAAGAAGCACCACAAAAAAACAAAGTTCTAAAGCCCCACCATCATTGTGGACTGCTGGTGAAATCATCCAACCACTACTAGGAAAGTATTTTTTACTTAAAATTCTTATCAAACAACTGATGGGGGGGGGAAGTAGAACAGTTAACTAAAAGATTATGTTGACAATGTCAAAGAGCAGAAAGGAAGTACACTGAGCTAAAAGAATGGTCGCATTGCTATAGCTGTATAACAAAGTAAGGAATCAACAGATGCCGACTACATTTAATTGGATAAGAAATAAAATGGTAAATATACCTAGATCCCAAGGTTCTAGAATTAAGAAAATCAAAAAAATGTGATAGAATCATCCTGGGAGAGATGTGGGATGCTTAGTTCATTAATTAAGTGATTCTCACAAAACAATCAAATATTGACAATATGCCAAGAAATGACTCCTTGATCATGTTATCTAGCAATATAGAAGTGAACCAAGATGAACTGGGTTAACATGATCCCATGCAGAATCAGAGATGGTGAAGGTATTGCTCTCACTAGAGAAGCCTCTGTGCCATCGGCATCTTATTTAAGCACATATGTGATTGTGTGATAACTACAGCAATGACTTTTTCTTTTATTTTTGAAATTTAATATAATTACATTATTTCTATCCTCCTTCCATTGATTGTTCTTATATCCATATATGTATACATAATATACACACATATTTATTATATTATGTTATTATATTATATAGTATACATATATATTCCTAAATATAATCTGTTCAGTCTGTACGTATGTTTTATATGTATGTGTCAAGGCTGACCAATCCCTGGGAAAGACTGGTTTTCTTGGTTGTCTAGTTCTTTGTGTACAGTTGAAAATTCTTGAGCTTTCTCTGTCCAGTTGGCATGTCTATTGTTGTCCTTGTTCAGCTCATGTTTGAGCAGGATGTTGGCATGACTTTATAGGTGCAGCTTCTGACATTCTTAGAAGACACAATATCAGCAAATGCCCTGATTTTTTGGCTCTTGTACAATGACTGAAACCAGAGTTTCAATGGAAGCAGTCAGAAGGTAGTGGCTGGACTCTTAAAAATGAATTAGATGCCTCTGCTGAGGTAGACTTGGTGAAAGGAAACCAAAAAAAAAAAAAAATACTTTTTAACATGCAGCATTCTATCAATCAGTAGCCTCAGGACAACAGTATCAGTGACAGCTGGAATCTTATAAGAAACTTGATCTAAGTATATAGCACATGTGGCCTGCTTTGGTTCCTGTCTCAAATATACCCCAAAAGCTCCAGTACTAAAGACTTTATCCCCATGCTGCCATAAACAAAGGTGGGTTTTTCAAAAGTGGCAAGATCATAAAGGTTCCACCTCAGCAAATGGAGTAATCCACAGAAGGAGACATTGAACTAGGGTAGAAACTTTAGAAGTCAGTAAAGAAGCAGGCCATTAGGAGCATGTATTTGAAGTGTATGTTTAGTCATTTACCTGTGTTTCTTTGCCATGCCAAAAGCAATTCAGCTCTGCCACGCACTCCAGCCATGAGGTTGTGACTCATCATAACCAGTGGAATCAAGATAACACAGCCTGAAATCTCTGAAACTGTGAGCCAAATTTGTTGGTTTTCTTTGAGTTGATTTCTCTCAGACATTTTGTCAGAGCGATGGGAAGCTGACTAACTGACAACCATTTCTTGCTGAAGATCCACTGAATCAGAACAACAGGATGGGAGGAAAAGGAATCTATTTAACAATCTCTCTGAGAAATTTTGATGCCATAAATCTAAGCAACTGTTGTAAACAAGAAAATTGAGACATTCAAATATTAATAAGGAAAATTCCCAAGAATAGGACATCTACGTTCTTGACTTTCAGTGAACAATTATTATTTTCATAAACATAGTGTGTATGTGGTGTGTGTATGTGTGTTTGTGTCACAATATAAAAAGTTTCCAGAGTCATCAAGGTGTTTGATCATATTTACTTACCCAGAAAAAAATAGGTAAGAAGTTTTTTAACACATGTGCTTTCTAGACAGTCAGATGGAAACTAAAGACGGAATTAAATATCTATACAGACTCAAGAAGCAGGCTGGATTGAGATTCTACCAGATACATCTGGTGATAAATCATTTCCTACAACTTCTTTCCAGTAAGGCAATATGGGAAATGCGAAGAGCCATGAGTGTGTCCTTCCCACAGACTAGACCAGCAAGAAATGTGTCAATATCTAAGCAGGCTACATTTCTTCCTCATGAAGATTATTCTAATTCTAGCTAAAAGAATCCAAATCATTTCTAAAATATGTTTATTGTGCTACTCATGTTTAACTTCCATAAATCAAAGTCTAAATTAATCTATTTAGTGACAGTCTTGGATTCAGTAAGCCCATTTGGCTCAAATTCTTTCTGGATCACATTCTGATATCAGAAAACTTTAGGTTAGAAGAGTTCTCAGTACTTGAGATAAAAGCTGTTTGTGTATGAAAAGTTCAGAAAGAATATAGAAGGGGCAGAACTGAAAAATCCAAAGCGAAACTAAAAGGAGAAAGATGGGAAGAGCAGATGACAAGGTTGGTTGGCTGTGGTGTGGTTCAAGTTCAAATTAAAGAATAAAGCCGATAAAAATGACAATGCGGGGGAAAGACAGGAAATGTGCGTGTCACCTGAGAAAGCAGGGACCGACGCATAAAATGAAATGGACCTGGAGAAAATGGAGACTGAACAGCCACCATTACCTTTGATTTATATAATCCAGGCTAAGTGCCCGTGAGAACAACATTCAGTGCACATGGAGTTTCAATTTTTTCAGCCATTCTCTTTTAGGAAGATTTATTTGCAACAGCATTTACAGGTTAAAATTCTATAGTAAGGATGAAATTTAACTGTAAGTGCTGCCCTATATGTAAGCTTGAAAAATTCAACACAAAGTACTAAGACTGTGTTTTAAATAATATGAATTATTTTTAAAGAATGTACTAAAGCGAAAAGTCTACCTTATGTCTCTAATGCCAGTGTGGCCGCATTAAACACCCTGTTTATATCACTCGCTTTCCACAGCATGAACAAAACAAGATAATAATTAAATTGTGTGTGTGTGTTCCTGGGAGGACAAGTTATACATATTTTTACTAATAAAAATTAGTAATTTACAAGATATTGACCTGCTTTAAGAAAAAAATGATAATTCAGGAGCTTCTTCTACTTCCCATGTCATGATATCTTTCTTTTTTAAATTTTTATTAATTACACTTTATTCACTTTACATCCCCCATAAATCCCTCCCTTCTCCCCTCCCAATCCCACCTTCCCTCTCCCTTCTTCACACATGCCCCTCCCCAAGTCCACTGATAGGGGAGGTCTTCCTTTCCTTCCTTTTGATCCTAGTCTATCAGCTCTCATCAGGAGTGGTTGCATTGTCTTCCTCTGTGGCCTGGTAAGGCTGCTCCCCCATCAGGGTGAGGTGATCAAAGAGCAGGCCAATCAGTTCATGTCAGAGGCAGTCCCTGTTCCCATTACTATGGAACCCACTTGGATACTGAACTGTCATGGGCTACATCTGTGCAGGGGTTCTAGGTTTTCTCCATGCATGGTACTTGGTTGGAGTATCAGTCTCAGGAAAGACCCCTGTGCCCAGATTTTTTTCTTGAACATACATATTGTATATCATGCAGTGACTCTTTTTGTTACTCTTGGTAATAGACATTTCAATTCAACATCCATCCATACCTGTTGCCACTTAAATATAAATGCTCAGCTTAAGCAAAATTATTGTCAAATATTTCATGAATTACAATTATCAAAATATTTAATTAACATTACATGTACACATTCTCCCTCTTTTTGAACAAGGTTATCATACTTGTCCTTACTTATTCAACAACAGGTTCTTGTGCCCCACTCAGTAGGGCTCTGCCTATGGTTGCTGCATAGGAATGAACTAAGGTTCATAAAAACTATTTTCTCAGACTTTCTATATTGGATCGATTTGCAGATCTTTATTGAATAATTTCGTTGATCTTCTGTGATTCTCAAGTATTTAGTCCTCAGCAAATAATCAAGACATTTCTCTACATTTTAGAAGCTTCACATTTTGGATGAAATAAAACCTGATTGCTCTAAAACAAGAGAATGAGAATTGTGTCTAGAATCAATAATCAGCATGATGATTACAAATGACAAGCAGGAGGGTATCAGAGGCTTGTGTGCAGAAGACAAGCCTGCAAGTGAAAAGCCTGTCTGTATCGGTCTGCAATCCGGTGCATGGAGCAGAGGCCAGCGGTTCCCTAAAGCTCACTGTCAAATGCTCTGGCCAAATCAGTGTGCTACACGTTCTATTAGAGACTTAGAATCAAAGGGATAATGAAGAGGGATGCCTGCTGTTAACATCTGGCCTCTTTGAGCATCTGCAGGCACATATGCACATATGTACATATGTACACATCACACATATGGTGTCTTTTTTTTTAGTCTCTTACTTCTTCCAGTAATACACTGACAGCCAAGAATTCAGTTGCTTCAACCAGAGGATTAGATACAGATTTAAGAGATCACCTGATTCTTTTTATAACTATAACTAAATTTTTGTGGCCTCTGTGTTTATTACCCTGCATTAAGCTACTGTATGAGTAGATGTACCATACAATAATGAGATTATATTTCTATTGAGAAAAAATATTCTTACAAGGGAACCATAATCTTAAAATATAATCTTAAAATCACTCCCTTTGGTATCTGCCCAAATGAGGTGAAAATTTATTTTAGAGCCAAAGCAAGGAACAAGTACTGTCCTTCACCAAATACATGATTAATTATACTGTGGTATAATGACACAATAGATTCTTAGTTAGGGCTGAAAACCCCAAGCTGTTTAAAGACATATAAGAAACTTAAATGCATGTAAATGGATTAAGCTAATCTGAAAAAAATTACCTACTGTGTGACTTTCTGGAAAAATAAAACTGTGGATGCCAGTAGTTGCTGGAGATTGGCCAGGAGGGGGGAATCAAGGCAGAGAAGACCTTTACAGCTGTGATGGTACTCAGTGCTGTGATGATAGATACTTTGTCATTACCAAAGCCACAGAGTATACACCACCAAATTGCCTGTTAGCCACGGGCCCTGGGTGTTACTGAAGATGCTATGCCGTTGAGGCTGTGTGTATATAGTGTCAGGGGGAATATGGGAAACCTGCATACTTCCAACTTAATTTTCCTATAAGCCTAAAGCTACTCTGAAATTATAAAATTCATTAAAATAAGAAACACTTCCCTGATAGTCTGAAACTGAGTTTTGCCTGGGACTCTTGTAGTTTTATTTGCTAAACCCGGCAGCAGTATTAGAAAATACCTGGGATTTTTAAATTTTTTTATTTTATTTTTATTATTAGTTACATTTTATTATCCCAGGTGAATCCCGGTCCCTCATTCCCTCCCAATCCCACCCTCCCTCCCTCCTCTCCTCCTTGCCCCTTTCCAAGTCCACTGATAGGGGAGGACCTCCTCCCCTTTCATCTGACCCTGGTTTATCAGGTATCTTCAGAACTGGCTGCAAAGTCCTCATCTGTGGCCTAGGAGGGCTGCTCCTCCCTTGCAGGGTGGGGAGGTCAAAGAGCCCGCCGTTGGGTTCATGTCAGAAATAGTCCCTATTCCCCTTGCTAGGGTGGCAGACAGACGGCAGGGAATCATAGGAAAGAAGGGGGAGTTAATATGACCTGGAGAGGATAGGAGCTCCACAAGGACCAAATATATCTGTTTCTCTAACCAAGGACCATGTATGGATATAACCTAGAACCCCTGCTGGCCTGTAGCCCATTGTAGCTCAATACCTGGGATTTTTAGTTACACAAGTTGCAGTGAATGTCTTCATACATCAATCCTATTTTGAGCTTCCCTCTCCCACTTCAGCAGGTATGTCCAGCCTAGACAGCCTGTCATGGA
>JAQQSO010003724.1:0-13346 GCA_028658305.1 Pachyuromys duprasi | reverse complement strand
GCACAGGAATGCAGATAGCTTCAGATGGCACATTGGAGAACACTATGAAGTATCTTCTTTCACTTCCATTACTTAATTAGCCTGCATTATGATTCTTTAATACCTCCCCTTTCCTATTTTTCCTTTTCCTGTTTCTTTTGGTTTGGTTGGATTGTTACTGAAAGTGGATGTCATGGTCTTCTTGTGTGTTATGAAAGCCCTTTTCGTTCGCATCATAAACCCTCTCAGTAAGTTTTAATTTATTATTGTATGTCTCTATTCTCTGGAGACTCACATAGAAAAAGAGAAGTTGGCAAGTTGTCCTTCGACACTGCATTTGTGTGTGCACATCTGTATACCACATGAACACGTAGCTAAGAAATATAAAATTTTTATGTCTTAAAAATTTCATCATATATGAAAATATATTGACCAAATATGTTTTAGCCTATTTGTAATTTATCAAGTTAATCAAGGAATAGAACAAGATACTCTCTAGAGCAAGCTGTTAAAATATATTAGTTTCTTCCTTTTTAAATCACATTTTAAATTAGCCATCTAAATATTTTATAGCACTTAATAAGTGAAGACTTTTTTATTTCATTCATTCTTAAAAAAAAAGGCTCTCCCCCCCCTTCCTATCCTTCTCTCATCCCACTCTGTGAAGCCAGTTGTGGAGGGCAGAGGAGAATTTGTTAGAGACAGAGTCTCTTGTTCTCTGCTCCAACCTAGGTGGCCAAAAGCTTCTCGGGATTTTCCTGTTTTCACCTTCAATCTAGGTGTAGAAGCTGTGGGATCAGAGACACATGCTGTTGCACATGGCTTTGTATGGGTTTTGAGTATAGAAACTCAGTTCCTCATATTTACAAAACAAGTACCTTACTCACTCTGCCATCTCTCCACGGTATCTCTTTTATTCTTAGTGTTCTCTTTCTTCTGAATTTTTTTTGTCATAATTCATCTATCAGGAGGAGTTCAGTTTGTAGGTCATTGGTGTGTTTGCTAATCTTGGTTGTTAACTTGACTACATCTGGGAATTAACAAAAACTCAAGTGACTGGATATGCCTGTGAGGAATTTTTTTCTTAGTTAAATCATTTGAAGTGGGAAGACACACTTTTATTCTGTATATTTGGTGGTGGGATGATGAACTTTTAATCTGGGCCACACTTTCTGGGGGCATCGTATATAAGGGACATGAAAGAAGAGAGCTTGCGTTCTTCCTGTTTGCCCTCACCCTCACTAGCTGCTCCATTTCTTCCCTGACATTAAAGCCTTCTTCTTCAGGAGTCTGGAATCTACTGAAGACCAGCTGAGTCATCCAGATGCACAGACTGAACAACTACTGGAATCTTGGAATTTCTGTTGGCAGACAGTCAGTGCTGCACTAGCTGGACCACAGCCTGTAAGTCATTGTAATATGCCCCCACACACTTTCTATCAGTTCTGTTCATCATGCCTAATATAACTGCTCAGTCTTTCTCAGATACTTTTATTCCCCTAACAGGGGAATGACACACAGAACCCGAGGCTTCAGAGCCCAAGTTCTCACATCAACCTTTCTCTGGAGAAAATTTTTAACTTTGGAGAATAGTTTATGATTATGCAGCCGTTCTGAATATTTTAGCAGCTTCAATTTTTCCTTTGAGATGGAGTTAACTATTCTCTCAGCGATATAGAGACTTTGCCCTCAGTTACCTCAGCCAAATTGGATCCACACTTCTGCCCAGAGTAAACTGTGAATTGTGAAGATGACCATGCTCTCAGTATCTCTTGATCACCAGCTACCATGATATCCACAACCTGAGATCTTTTTAGTGAGTCTCTGTAACACAGAGTGAGTTTTACTCAAAGAAATGTTACACTGGTCCCACTTTTCTTATTTTGGACAGAATCAGGATTGGTAACGTGGCCGACCAGAGGCCTCAAGGTTTTTCTGGTATTCTTACTTTTGCCAAAGCAGCCAATTCACTGGATTCTTGGCTGAGTTTTCTTTCTGAGTTTCTCTTTTATCTCTTTAACTATTCCCTCGATCGCCAGTCTAACCACCTTCAGGCTGATACGCTTGTCTTGCTATTACTGGTCAAATCCCCATTCAAATGCATGCTACCAGGATATAAGAGGTTCTTCCTAGCCCTTTGGCCTTGCTTTATTTTCTCTAGAACAAAGCCATATCCATTTTCTTAATAACAAACCAAGTGCTCCTTCAAGTACTCTGATCAGAATATCAATTGCACATGCCCACATAATGGGAAATACTGAGACTTCAGGGTAAGCTTTACAGGGGGTCTGTAAAGGACAAGGACAGTGAGAGAGATGAACTGTGATTTACAGGAGTAGCTTTAGCTTCCAGACTTTTTTTTTTCTAAGTCACACAAGACACAAGCTTTGTCTGTGAACAATGACCTACTGAGACATATGTGAGAAGTCATGATTCAGCAAAACCAAGGGTTAAGTTTTCTGGATAGGTCATTTATACTTCAGTACAGTCTAAATGAAGCTGAAAAAGCAGATGAATTCCATGTAAACCTTTCATCTAAGCCTCTTCAATAAACAGACTGGATAAATGTCTACATCATATTTCCAACCTACTTTTAGACCTAAACATTATGTTTTAAATCACTGGCTGGTATATTTAGTCTATATCTTGACCAAGTGTCTGAGCCAAGAATAGAATTGCCACATAGCAACATAGAGAAAACTTACAATTGCAACATTTTCATAAAAATCAATTAAAAGAGCATATATAAGCAAGTAATCAAGGCCTCTTTGAAAAGGAACAAACTACAATTTTTATGTGATGACTGGGTTTTTGTAATTGAAGACTGTAAATTAGAAATTCCTGAAAAAGACAGGCAACTGGAAAATAAAGAAAAGTACTCAGAAATTCACAGAGAAACATGATGAAAAACAGCAAATTAAAATTAACCTTCACACCACATTGATAATTTAGAATACACATACTAGAAATAATAGTAGTTGTAAAAAAAATAGCATAAAGCAAGTATTTGGAGTAACTTTCCACAATTCAAAAATACATAATATTTGATAATTAAAACAATGTTGAACAAAACTGAAAATAACATTTGGCATCTTTAAACCCGATGGATATTGTGTCATACTGAGAACTAACTGAAAAAAATATGTAATTAAAAGTAACAAAGAAGGCAATGATACGCTATGTAAATATAAACTATATGTAATTTTCCAATTAGAATTGATCATTTCAGACTGTCAATAGGAATGAAAGCAAAACAAGTACTTTTAAGATAAACTGGAAAGATTAAATAAATAAGTGCATTTAAGAAATGCATATTGTAGGATATATTTCAGAAAAAAAAGGTAATATAAGCCCTGGTGGCAATGACAGTTCCAGAATAAATGACAAAAACAGATTCTGAGAAAATAAAAAAGTAAGTACATTTAAATAATCATTTGCTGTAAAGTAAAATAATTAAAGCGTAATTGGGAAATGGGAAGGGTTTAAATGCGGCCAGAACCACCCAGCTATCTTTTTGAAGCTGTCTTTTTGCATTATTTGGGAGGAATGAGAAACAGGTGTTTAATATCATGCATTCCTGAGTTAACTACACAAGGCAGAATTGTAAGGATGGACTCTAAAAGATGCACTGAAGACTTTCCAAACCAAACAAAGAATTATACAGTGCAGACCACCGCTTTAAGTGATTCTTACAGTTTTACTTCTCTGCAAGTCCATGTAGGAGGTTTTCTGTCTAAAGGTATTCCTATTTGTGACTCTCAGGAGCTCGTAGCAGAAAGTTACTGGAAGAGCTAGGATTCAAGGCTCGGTGATATTGTTTTCTCAGTATACACTGTGAGAGCCTTAGCATGCTGCTGTTTCCCTGAAAAGGAAACTAAGCAAAGAATATACTGAAGAACTTAGTAAGGAAACAAACTAAATAAGTAAAGATAACTCAGTAGAAGACTATGCGGGAATGAGCATGAAAATATTGCCAAAATCAATCAAATGTATTAGGAAATCAAATAAATGCAAAATGGTGAATTATCATTATTTTAATAAGAATTTTGAAATTTGAATTAAACAAAAACGCTGTCACTTTAATAATGATAAGAGACATGCCTAAACTATAAAGAAAAAATGTAAAGTGGGAGCTATACTCCATGACAGAAGTAACTGACTGGGTTCATTGTATCAGAGTTAAAAAGAGTTAAAAATTGCTGACAACACACAAAATGTACCAAGAATTCTGAGAGCTCAGCAACAAGGAAAGAAACGAGCCAATGAATCATACGGAATACTTCACCAGGCACTTCACCAGAAACTGTGTCCCTGGTAATTGAACATACGTAAACATGTTCACATCTTCCGCAGTTAAGGAAATACAAAGTAGAATGAGATATACTCCTATACACCTACCAAACCAGCCAACATCTAGAGCACTAGGTGCTGGTTCAAGTGTGGAATCCAGGAGTTCTGCCAGGTCAGTCACATTTGTAGTCAGTTTGGTAGTCTCTCAAACACTCTCATTACCTGAGCTCAAACCACATACTGTTAGTTTTCTTTCCTTTCCTTTCTCTTCCTTTCCTTCTTCCTTCCTTCCTTCCTTCCTTCCTTCCTTCCTTCCTTCCTTCCTTCCTTCCTTCCTTTCTTTCTCTTATCTTCCTTTCCATCGTTCCTTCCTTTTTGCTTAGACAAGGTATAAACATGTCTGCAGGTAAAAATTAATTACATCTTTTGAATCAAAATGGCCACACTCGAAAGCAGCCAACGGGTCCTTCAGTAGACTTTTAACCAACACTTAGAAACGACAGTGGCCATGATGTACAGCTCCTCACTTGAGCCTGCAATGTTAACTAAAAGCATGATAAAAATTTGGTGTGCTGTCTTTCTGTGTCTGTCTGCTATACTTCTGGTCACTGCTTAGCTCTTTAAAGAGACATGTTGACTCTCTAAAGCACTGATACTACATAATCTGTCCTATCCCCTTTTTATCTGATTATAAACTAAAGAAAAAAAATACGTAAACACAATAAGATGAAAGTACTAAAAGAAAAAAAATAAAATATTTTGACAATAAAGTAAAAAAATAACTAAAATACTATTATATATTTACATATCTACGTGTTTATCTATATCTATCATCTCCTTATTATATATATTTATTTAAATATATTTATTTAAATATATATTTAAAAAGAAAGCAAGGAACAGGAGATACTGGTCCTTTCTGATTGATAATTCTGGGAAGGATAATAGCCATTCATAGCTTGAGTCTACTGTAGTTCCTCTCTTGTCCAACTGACTCCACACTGGCTGGTGTGATGTGCAGGATGAGGGCCAAGACTGTAAAGTCCTTTGTGGATATTAGGGATGCATTTACTATAGATGCTTCTCTCTTGTCTATGGGAGATATTACTGCTCCCAATGAGCTCTTTTTTTAACCTATGGACTGGACAGGTTCCAACTCCCAAGGTCCTCCAATTTTTGAGCCCTGATGAAGCAAACTTCCAAAATGCAGAGGGTGTGTCTCATGAGTGTGCTGCATAGTTGTCCTGTTTTTGACAGGAAGACGTGAGCGAAATAAGCACCCAGCCTGTTGGCTTCTGTAGTTTCTATTCTGTGCATACTAATGTGCCAGAAGGCTGTGAAATGGAATCATCTACAGTATTTGGAATCTGATTCTCTGATCTACCTGACATGTTGGACAGATATGAGGTAGAGAACTCTTGCAGGCCACCTGGTCATATCAAGGTTGGCAGTAATACACAGGCCACAGAACTCATCCTTCAGCAGGGAATTGGGTGACTGGCCGTAAATGCTCTCTTTGCAGCCTGACTTCCCAATTCTGTGAACCTTCTTCTGTGCACCATTGTCTCTTAGAGCCATCTCCTCCCAGATGCTGTAGCAGGCTGTCTCCAGGATCCGGACATTCTTACACACTACCATTATATTATTTATTTAAAGCTAATAAAAATGCTTCTGTGTATAAAAACAGACGTGTAAGATGGCTAAAACATTTAGAAGAATGAGAAATGCCAAATAAGGAGTAGTGGCTATTTCTGAATCAGGAGAATATTTCTGTGGAGGATGTGTGTGTATATGATATAACTGTGTCTGATAAAGCACAGAGGAGTTGTGTATGACATCGAACTGTGACTAAAATGATTATTTATTTTACATTTTAAAATGGTAGAAATGAAACCAATAGTAAACTTTGACAAAGCTGGCTAGGGAAGCTAATTAGAATTTATAGCCTTTCTTGTACATCCATTTTAACTCATTAAAATGGATTATCAATTCACTGAGTCCTCAATATCTAGTAATGAAGAAAAGGATCAACCTGACTCCCTCATCCTGGCTGTTGTTGGTGTCTTACTAACTGCCTTCACTGATATGTAGCTCCATTTCCTTTGAGAGAGTTGGGAAGAACACTTGCCTGATAAGGTTAGTTGCCACAAGGACAGAAA
Source organism: Pachyuromys duprasi (assembly GCA_028658305.1). Lineage (NCBI taxonomy): Eukaryota > Metazoa > Chordata > Mammalia > Rodentia > Muridae > Pachyuromys > Pachyuromys duprasi. The sequence goes on along the minus strand of JAQQSO010003724.1, from coordinate 6,918 downwards.
ATAAAGTAGCACATTTATAGCACTTAAAATTGCACCTGATTTTATACGACTACGTTGCCTGTCTATTGTGTCTGTCTGCTTGGTCAGCCTCTAACTGGTCAGCATTGCTTTTTAAGGATGTGACTAACATTTATAACCAACAGAATTTAAGTAGAGCAAAGTATCTTCCACAACGGAGCAAGCTGTGCTCAACAAATTGAAATCATAAGAACGAGGACTAAAATTTCCTAGAGGAGTATGGGGCTGGAGATATGGCTCGGAAGGTGAAGCACCAGTCTGGCATGTCTGGGATCCAAGTTCAATACCCCAAATTTGTTCAGTAAACTTTCCCCTTGGATCACACTACAGATTTCATGCATGACTACCCTGCAGTGGCACGGGCAGTTACTTAATCGTTCTCATTGATGTCTCATAAATGTGTGTGTGTGTGTGGTTCTACCTTCCTGTACCATGTTGGCTAATATAAGCAGCTTTGAAATACAGGCGTGCTAGTCTCTTATCTAACCCTGTATACACAGCATGATATGTAATGTGATATATTCGTGCTTTGTGATATTCAGTCTCCATCCTCTTATTTTGCATTTATTTGCTGTGACCAATTATTACTTTGTTATATTTATAAGCTGGCAATCCCGAAAACATATACATACAAATAACATTACATAAACTGGGCAGATTATATTTGTGTATGTAAGAATACACACACACACACACAACAACAACAACAACAATTAATGAAAAAGATACAATGAATATGAAAGAGAACCATACAGGTTATATGAGAAAGTTTAGAGGAAGGAAAGGAAAGGAGAAATGATGCAATTCTGTTTCCCCAAATTAAAGAAAAAAAAATTAAAAGCTCCTACACTCAGAAGTTAAATATTCTAAATTAAATACTTTTATATATGGGGAATTTTTAATTTCATCTTGTGTCATTTTACTTAAGCTAAAATAAAAATCAGATACTTTAAAAACTAAATTACTGTGTCAGCCACATAAAACACGTTTTATACACAAACACTGATGTAAAGCTATACCATGTGGCCACTAGAGGGCACGCAACATCTGCTACATTTTCTTAAAATTGAATGAATGAAAAGGTACAGGAAAGTAGCTGTTGTTGAGACGAATTTAGAAAAGAAAAAGAAAAAGGAGAAGAAACCCTATTTATGATTCAGTAACTAGTACTAAAATTTAGATATTTAGTCTTAATTTTAAAAGAATTTATATTTTAAAATTAATTTCAGTTTTCAATATTCACAAACAGTTCTCAACAACAGATTTAAAAATATGTATGGGGCGTGTGTGTTTCTGTGCACACGCATTTACACGTGTGTGGGTGTAGGCAGGTGTGGGCCATGGCTGTAGGGGCTGGTGGGTGAAGGTAATTACTTTCCTTTTTGTTCTCTGACTTTCGTGCTGAGGCAGGGTCTCCAGCTAAACCCTGAGCTCGGCTTTCAACCCGTCTAGCAAGCTTCTTCCAGGGTTTCCCTGCATATGTTTTCTTCGCAGGCAGGTTAACTGGCTTTTCCTGTGAATTTTGGTAGTCCAAATTCTGGTGCTGTGCTTGGATGGCAGGCTTTAGCAGATTTTTTTTTTTGATGTGTCAACATAGATGGATATGACTCATTAAAGAAATAAGTGGAACTCGATTTTAACTGTTGTAAAGGTGAATTTATTTTTGAATGATGATACAATTTTGAACATATTTACTTTCCAATGCTAATACATTTACTGTCTTTTGTTTAAAATGTTCGTTTATTGCTATTAGCGTATGTGTGTTGTTGTTGGTGGTGGTAGTGGCATGTGTATGTGTGTATGTGTGTGTGTGTGTACGTGTGTATGTGTGAGAGAGGGAGAGAGATGCCTGTGTAACAGTCCGTGTAACTTTATTAAGTCAAGGCCCTTGGCCTTGGAGTTAACTCTCATGGACTCAACAGATCACACAAAAAGATGATATGAAAAGAAGAAGTAGAATTGTTGGGAAGAAAGGTTTCAGCAAGAGAGGTAAGAGGAATGAGAGGAAATATTGGAGAGTGAAAAATAATTAACGTTATTATATTCATGTATGAAGCTTTCAAAGAATAGAAATAACGTAAAAATCATTTGGTAATGGTTTATAGGTTTTCTAAAGACAAACAAAAGGGCATTCCCAAAGTAAAAGTAAACAGATATTAAACAGAAAGGTTCAAACTGGTAGGAACATTCACAAAAAAGGAAATTTCCAGAGAATCATACAACCTACTAGAGGTTGAGGACATGCAAATAACGTCTAATCATAAGGAATAAATCCACTTACTGCAGGTCAAGAAGGCTCATGATCAAGATTGATGAGGCTTCAAAGTGACCATTGCATCTGCCAAGATGAAAGCCACTCTCAGCTCTTACAAGAACTCAGTCTGAGATCGTGTGAATGAGTTTCAGCAGGGTAAATCAAACGGAAAATCAGAAAGAAAATAAGGGTTGTGTATACAAGGCTGTTACTGATTTCAGTAAAGGGCCGAAGAAAGGAACGCAAAAGTGGGAAGCAGGCTTTCAGCTTAATGACTAAAGAATCAAGATCTTATTTGAAGAAACAGAAACCATGGAAGTACTTAACTACATTAAAAGTAAATGGATTTATTCCTTATGATTATATGACAATCTCTTAACTGACACATCAGTAACAATGCCCACTTATTCAGTCATTTTGTATTTAGACTTAGGATGCTGGTTTAGTGAGGGTTTATTATGATTATTATTCTGTTTTTGGCATTACTGAGGGTTGAAACTAGGGCCCTGCATATGCAGGATAAGCCTTTTACCATGGCTCCTAGGACCTCCTTACTTTGTGCTGGGGCCACCCTGGAATCCACTGCACAGTCTAGGCAGCCCTCCAGCTGAAATTCATCTGTCCCAGTCTCCCAGCGAGCTGCAAATGCAGGTCTGGGTCATCAAGCCTGGCTGGGAATGTGTTTTCTAAAGAGAAGTTTTAAAAGTTTTGTCGAAATTTTCTAACATCATCTTTCAGTCTTTTTATAAATATATAAATTGGCTGAAAAGTTGTTTAGTTTCTTGGACTTTCTATAGAGATTTAGGTCTCAGAAAGCCATAGATTCCAAGTTTATTTCCCAGGGAGACTTCATCAGAAATAGTTGGCAAAGAGCATTCTACACAGGTGTGTGTGTGTGTGTGTGCGTGCGTGCGTGTGTGCGTGTGTGCGTGGTGTGTGTGTGTGTGGTGTGTGTGTGTGTGCGTGTATCTGTGTGTGTATCTCTGTGTGTGTGTTCACCTTTGTGGGCACAGGCGAGGCCACGGGTGAAGACAGAGTAACTCACTGAGCCTGCAGCTCGCCATTTCAACTAAACTGGCTAGCTAGCGAGTCCCCAGGGACCTATCTCTTTCTGTTTCCAGCACAAGGGTGTTAGGTGCCAGGTGCAGTGCCTACATTTTACATGGATGATGGGGATCCAAACTCACACAGCAATCATTTTACACACTGCACCATTTTCCCAGTCCCTAACATCTTTGAATCTTTCTAGTTAGTTCCAGGAGAAATGAAGATTAGGTCTGGTGTCCTACCGTCAGCATCTACAAGCTACTCTACACATGATAACTCTATAACCATTGATTCTTAATTAAACATCTTTTGATATTTTATCAATATCGAGAATAAATCTTACTTGATTTCCTAATGCAACTTATGCTTATTTGTTTAGTATTCTGTTTTTTATTTTTTATTTATTTTTATTTTATATTAATCACAGGTTATGTACTTTGCATAGCCCCCTTCCGCATTCCCTTCCTATCCCCCCATCTCCTCCCTGCCCCTTTCCAAGTCTACTGATAGGGGAGGACCTCCTCCCCTTCCATCTAAACTCTAGCTTGTCAGGTATCTTCAGGACTGGCTGCAATGTCCACTTCTGTGGCCTAGCAAGGCTGCTCCTCCCTCGGGGGGTTGGGGGGGGGGTCAAAGAGTAAGCCATTGAGTTCATGTCCGAAATAGTCCCTGTTCCCCTTACTAGGTTACCCACTTGGATATTGAGCTACTATTTGCTACATTCAAGCAGGGGTTCTAGGTTATAACCATACATGGTCCTTGGTTGGAGAAACAGTCTCATAAAAGACCCCTGTGCCCTGATCTATTTGGTCCTTGCAGAACTCCTGTCCTCTCCAGGTCATTTTAGTATTCTGTTTAAGAAAAAGAAAAACATTCTAAAATGTTATGGAAGAATGTTTATTAGCCAAGAGATAAACCAAACATAATAGTTGGGGCATGTTTAATTGAAATAGCTATGTTTCTATCACAATAGAAAACAAGCTATGTAATATAAAAGCAAAAATAACCGTGTTAAAGCATTCATTAGAACATTTTTCTAAGAAGTCACTTCACATTGTTTTGTTTTTCTAGAAAACCTTTGTCAAATAATCTGTTATAAAATCATGTAATTACAAACATGATTGTTACTAAAGGGTGTATAAGAGAAGATTCATGCTGCAGCATCTCTCCAGGTGTCAGAGGGCAACTTTCGGGAGTTCATTCTCACTTTCCTTACTCTTGAGTCACAGCCTCTCTGTCTCTGTCTCTGTCTCTCTCTCTTTCTCTTTCTCTCTTTCATCTTTAATCACTGTTTATTTTATAGTCTCAACACTCAGATTGACATTCAAATGGAAAATGCTCATAAACACTAAATTCCATGTTCAAAATGCAAAGTTTTAGCCTTCACATTAAACCAAAACATTATTTACTGGAAAATATGGACTTTCCATTTCTTGGTTAATCTTTTAACTGTAAATACACTTTATGTGTAACTGGATTAAATCTCAGTTTGACAGCTTCATTATAAGACAATGAAGCTTCCTCAGTGGAAAAAAATAATTATATGAGCACTGCATAGAACTTTTTGCTTGAAAACTGCTTTTAAACATTTAATTGAAGACAATGGTCTTTTGTCATTATTTTATTTTATTATATTTTGACTGCAGAAACTGATGCATCAACCAAAGACCATGCATAGAGAAGTCCTAGACCCCCCCACCCCGCTCAAATGTAGACCATAGACAGCTCAATCTCCATATGGTTTCCCTAGTAAAAGGAGACACTTTCTTTATTTTTTAATTTTTTGATATTAGTTACAGTTTGTTAACTTTGTATTCCAGCTGTATCCTGCTCCCTCATTCCCTCCCAATCCCACCCTACCTCCCTCATCTTCTCCCTGCCCCTTTACAAGTCCACTGATAGGGTAGGACCTCCTCCCCTTTCATCTGACCCTGGTTTATCAGGATCTTCTGGACTGGCTGCAAAGTCCTCCTCTGTGGCCTAACAGGGCTGCTCCTCCCTCTGGAGGCAGAGGGGAGAGGGAGGTCAAAGAGCCAGCCATTGAGTTCATGTCAGAAATAGTCTCTGTTCCCCTTATTAGGGTACCCACTTGTCTACTGAGCTACCATGTGCTACATCTAAGCAGAGGTTCTAGGTTATACCCATAGATGGACCTTAGTTGGAGAAACAGTCTCATAAAAGACCCCTGTGCCCAGATATATTTGGTCCTTGTGGAGCTTCTGGCCTCTCCAGATCATATTAACTCCCCCTACTTTCATATGATTTCCTGAACTTTGCCAAAGGTTTGGTTATGAGTCTTAGTATCTGCTTTGATACACTGATAGGTAGAGTCTTTCAGAGCCCTCTGTGGTAGGCTCCTGTCCTGTTACTTGTTTTCTCCTACATCCAACGGCCATCCCATGTCTTTCTAAGTGAGGATTGACCATCTTATCTCGGGTCCTCTTTCTTATTTATCTTCTTTAGATGTACAGATTTTAGTATGTTTATCCTATCTTATAGGTCTAGTACCCACTTATAAGTGAGTATATACTGTGTGTGTCTTTCTGCTTCTGGGCTATCTCACTCAGGATGATCTTTTCTAGGTCCCACCATTTGCCTGCAAATTTCATGATTTCCTTGTTTCTAATTGCTGAGTAGTATTCCATTCTGTAAAAGTACCACAACTTATGTATCCATTTCTCCATTGAGGGACATCTGGGTTGTTTTCATGTTATGGCTATTACAAATAAATCTGCTATGAACATGGTTGAGCAAATGTCCTTGTTGTGCACTTGAGCATCTTTTATATATATGCCTAGGAGTGTTATAGCTGGATCTTGAGGAATCACTATTCCTAATTGTATGAGAAAGCACCAGATTGATTTCTAAAGTTGTTGTACAAGTTTGCATTCCCACTAGCAATGGAGAAGGGTTCCCCTTTCTCCACAACCTCTCCAGCATATGTTGTCACTTGAGTTTTTGATCTTAGCCATTCTGATGGGTGTCAGGTGAAATCTCAGGGTCGTTTTGATTTGCATCTTCCTGATGGCTAAGGACTTTGAGCATTTCTTTAAGGATTTCCCTGCCATTCTGTATTCCTTTATAGAGAATTATCTGTTTAGGTCTTTACACCATATTTTAAATCTGATTGCTTGATTTGTTACTTTTTAACTTCTTTAGTTCTTTATATATTCTTGATATCAGCCCTCTGTCAGATATAGGATTGGTGAAGATACTTTCCCAGTCTGTAGGCTGTCATTTTGTTCTGACAACAGCATCTTTATTTTTTTACAGAAGTTTTTCAGTTTCATGAGGTCCCATTTATTGAATGTTGATCTTAGAGCCTGTGCTGTTGGTGTTCTGTTCAGGAAGTTGTCACCTGTGTCAATGAGTTCTAGGCTCTTCCCCACTTTTTCTCCTAACCGATTTAGTGTGTCTGGTTTTATGTTGAGGTGTTTGATCCACTTGGAATTTGGTTTTGTGCAGGGTGATAAATATGGATCTATTGTTATTTTTCTGCATGTAGACATCCAGTTGGACCAGCACCATTTGTTGAAAATGCTGTCTTTTTTTCCATTGAATGGTTTTGGCTTCTTTGTCAAAAATCAAGTATCAATAGG
>JAQQSO010003723.1:0-13346 GCA_028658305.1 Pachyuromys duprasi | reverse complement strand
CTCACCGTAGGAGTTCCGCTCACCTGGCACTCACAATGCTGGTGTTTTAGGTCCCAGAGTTCAGTCTCCTGGTCGCTGCGTTGTTTCTGCTCTCCTACTCCTCAGACACAGTGTTCTCTCGTGGCTGCCATCTTGGATCCCCCTTATTTGCCTTTTATCCAAGATGTAGTTCCCTCTTTAGTACTCTCCCAATCCCACCCCCCTTCCTCATCTCCTCTTATCCCCCTTCTCAAGTCCACTGATAGGGAGGTCCTCCTCTGCTTCCCTCTGATCCTAGTCTATGAGTTCTCATCAGGACTGGCTGCATTGTCTTCTTAAGATTGAGACAGGAAATATTTACCATTTTAAAGGATCTTCCTGCTCAAGAATGAAAGGTAGTTCTTAAAAGAAAACAAAAAACAAATTAAGTTGTAAGTAAGTACAACCAATGAATGAGTCATCTGACAGAGATTTAATGCATTTCTCAACACTCATCAGAGAAGGCTCTTTTTGCAGTGAATGGTGCTCAACTCACAGATGTTGTAAAAACATGCCCAAGACTTGAGAAAGAACAAGCCAGACCAAATCCCATCATGGAGAAAGAAGGTGGGCACAATGTCCCACCCATAGCTGCAAGGCTACTGGGAAGTGATAGCTGCTGAAAAAGAGAGAGTCAGTTATTTTTTAAGAGTCTTGCTTACTGTAAGGTAACCATGCTTCATGGAAGGCCACACATCAAATGATATACGAACAACACAAAATGGACTAATCTGATGTAAAACAAACATAAAAACAAAAGAATGGAGAGTATCCTGTGCGCATTAGGTTCACCAATTTCCAAAGCTTTATAAAGAAGTAATACTGCAAGGTACAAGCTTCTATAATGATACAAAGACTCACTTATGCACAGGTACCATAGGGACACATAGTCTCACTTATGCACAGGGACATAGGGTGCTGCTGACCTTTTGAGAAAGAATTCATCTTGTGGCTAGAGCATAGATCAAAAAACATGAAAGTGATGCCCATCAAACTTACATAATGATTAAGCCAACAAATGGGCCAGCATTTCAGCACTATTGGAACAAATATTTAAGTGGATGTCAGGGGGGACAAAATTTAGTTTTGGATGAAGAAGTGAATATTCGAGAACATATACACATCTCCCTTTGCTTCATGAGGAAAAAGGCCAAATGGCATTTAGTAAATGCCAAGCTTAGTCTCTGAGATGGATAACAGTATGTTGCTAAGTGGAACTTTGATAATAAAATATCAGAACTCTAAAAGATATCTAAAATTCAGAATACAATACCCTAAATAGTATATTTTCTTTAAAAATTATAGATTTTGTTTTATTATAAATTTCTTTAAATCTATAACTCCACTCCTTTTTTTCTCTCTCAGTTTCCTGCTTATTTGTCTTATAAAATTGTCTCCTTTATTTGTGGAGTGTTTACCTTGGTAGTCCCTTGCCTTTTTTCTCAATTCCAAAATTTATTTTCCATTACAGCTTATCTTAATATTTGGTAATATGCCCACAACATCTATAGAGTGGTGTGACCTTCCCCATTCATCCCACTATAAGAACTTGAGAAAGAATTATTTAATATCATCTGGATACATTTTTTCCCTCATGGAAATACTAACTGAATTTTTGTTTTATGCTTCCAAGAAGTCCACATATTTATTGCCTATGAACTTTTAACACTGTAGTTTTAAAGTATTAGTATTCTGAGAGAATATTAGCATGTTTTCTTTAAATATGCAATTTCAAAGCAATGTATTATATGGTTCTTTATTGTTTGATCTATGGCTTTATTTGTTTCCATTTTTCTTTTATAAAAGGATGTATCTTATAGTGAAAGTCAAGTCAAAAGGTAATTTATAATACATCTATCCAATTATTAACTATGAAGGGCATTTATTGTCCATGACATGAATTAACTCTATATTGGCAAGACAATAAAAATTATTTAAGCTGGTTATGCCAAGATATTTACTCTCTGTTCCTAAAGTACTGTTGTTCAGTTATAATATCTAGCACTATAGGAAAGGAACAGTAAGATAACTCACATGGTAGAAATACAGGGCTTGGTTAAGTACTTTAGAGAAGTCTTTCTTTCCATGGACCTGTATCACTACTGTGTTCAAAGCAATAATGTCAAAAGGATGTCACTCCAACCAACTCTCATCCCTGTGATATCTGGTGAAAGATAGAGTGTAGTGTAGAAGAGAGGAAGAACTTGTTACAGAATAAAGTGGATATCCTCAAGTGATGACAATGGGCAATAGTCCATTGTTCTGACATACTTATTTAGGGAGGCTTTATATTATTTTCTAAAATCTCTGTCCTGGTGACTGAGAAAACCATTGAGATGAACTGGTTAAAGGAGAGGCAACATTATGTATTCATTCTTTACCTCCTTTAACCTCCTGCTAGATAGTAATCTTTTGGTCCTGGTACTTCAAAAAGTCTTGTCTTCCTCAGGCCAGAGATGAATTATTTTGTCCAAAAGTCATATAACTGATCCTGGAAGCATAGATCATCAGTTAGGATCACCAACTGCTTTTGCAGAACTGTAGGGTTTTGTTCCCAGCAGCCACATGGCAGGTCACCATTATCTGTTACTCCAGCTACCAGGGACCTTCTGGTCTCCTCAGAACCAGGTACATAAACAATGTACAGACATCCAGGCAACATGACCATGCTCAAAAAATTCAAGAAAATAATAAAAATAAAAAATATAAATTAAAAAGTAAAATATCTGAGAAAAAATTAAGGAAAGATGAAAATAATGCTTTACCTCCAGGAAATGGTCTTTCTTAATGGGCTTCAACAAAACTCTATTACTTCCAATGTTGTTACTCTTATGTAATATGTACTTACACTTTTTTGTATGATATTTAAAATATAGGAAGGGGGCATTTGTGATACTTTTTCTTTTCTTTACCTATCACTATTTTTTAACTTAGAAATGAATGTGTTAGCAGGGACATAGAAAGTTGACTATGAGGCAAGCTTCTTTCAGAATGACTTTCAAGTAGCTACTTTGTAATTCTTAGAGAGATACAGTGACTTGCTGGCATCCTTGGAAGGAAGAGAGAGCTGAGTTGGATTTCAAGTGGAATTCTTTATTCAGTGTTCAGTTATTTACTATTATGGAGTTCCCAGGCTCTTGGAGCAGGTGAGCCATCTATCAGGTATGGGCTTTGGAGTCCCAGAGAACAAAAGAAAGAGCTAACTTTCATATTATTTTTCCTAGGGGTAGGTGGAATACAACAATATATGACAAAGCTAAGTAATACATGGCTCCAAAGCATTCGGAAACTTGGGAGAAATTTTATTGACATTCTTTACCATATTGCTTCAATATGTTAATGATCACAGCTTCAGGGAAGGGATTATATTTTGTACTCTGAGCAGGCACACGATTTTAGGGAGGGGTGTTGCTGATTTCTTCAAGCTCTCAGAGATCTATCCTCTAGGGTGGCCAGCATCTTAGAGGTACAACTGAATGGTCTAACACTAACCAAGTACCTAATAATAATATCAGTATCACTTTGGCTGACTTAGTTAATAGTGAAAATGGAGCCATGTGCTTTAATTATAGAAGGTGTAGTAAGTGAGAAAGGATGCTCTAATTTTTTTTGTCAAACATTTCAAATTTTTGAGTATGGAAACATTCTTTTTTTACCACTTCTTTTTCTTTTCTTTATTATTCTTCCTTAATTTTTATTTTATATTAATCACAGATTATGCACTTTGTATCCCAGTCATAGCCCCCTCCCACATTCCCTCCTGATCCCCCCTTCCCTCCCCCATCTCCTCCCTGCCCCTTTCCAAATCCAGTGATAGGGGAGGACCTCCTCCCCTTCCATCTAACTCTAGCTTATCAGGTCTCTTCAGGAATGGCTGCAATGTCCTCTTCTGTGGCCTAGCAAGGCTACTCCTCCCTTGGGGGGCAGGGAGGTCGAAGAGCCAGCCATTGAGTTCATGTCCAAAATAGTTTCTGTTCCCCTTACTCAATACTTGGGTATTTGCTACATTCAAGCAGGGGTTCTGGGTTATAACCATACATGGTCCTTAGTTGGAGAGACAGTCTCATAAAAAAAAAAAAAACCTGTGCCCTGATATATTTGGATCTTGCAGAGCTCCTGACCTCTCCATGTCATACTAACTCCCCCTACTTTCATATGACTCCCTGCACTCTGCCAAGGGGTTGGTTATGTTTCTTAATCTTTGCTTTGATACCCTGCTAGGAAGAGTCTTTCTGTACCACTTCTTTTTCATTCCTTGTTTTCTTTGTATAAATATAAATGCACAGCCATACCAAATTCTTTTATTAGGAGATATACATAAATGTATGTTTTGGTTTTCATTTAGTAAAATAGATAACTTTTTTATTTGAAATACTAGGCTTGAAACTTAATAAATGCCATTTAGTTTTTTCTCTGCTGAGGTTTGTTTCATAAATCAAGGAGGTTGGGTAAATAATCGTAAATATTTCCTGCTCCTAACGAATGTAAAAATATGTGTTTTATGTACTCTTATATAAAGTATATCATACACTTCACTGGGGATATAAATGTGTATCTATATATAAATATATGCATAATACCCTCATTCACACATAGAAATAAAAATGAGGAAACATGTACAGATAGATATTGATATAGCTAAGCTAGAAGTGTGGTTGACGTTAGGGGAAAGGAAGAAAAAGGGGCAGAGAGGAAAAGATGAAAGGAAGGTTGAAACTCATTTTAGGTCATTTGTAAATGAAATGAACAATTGATAAGCTTTTCTTGGTCAAAGCCTTACTCTACTTTATATATTTTCATTTATTCCCATAACTATAAATTGAAGGTATTTCATTTGCATTTGCATAGCCCTTTCTAGATTAAGAAGTAATATGCATAGCAAATTAATACCAGCTACCATTTATGCAAATATGATAGTTATAAGAATATAATTAGATCAATTTCTCATTTAGCTCACAGTGCCTTTTGTATACTAACTCACTAATGTACCTAAATGCTACACCATTTTATCCCATGTTTTAAATTTCTAGACAGAAATAAGAGTGGTTAATTTTTTAATTTTTCTTGGTGTTTAATATAGTGAGTGGAACATAACAGGTACCCAGTAAAACCTTTACGTAAAAATAAAAATGAAACTTTAAGAAGTGGAGAGCTATAAAACAGCATTTTAACACTGAGCTAACCAGTAATCCTTGAGGTATAGCATCTGTATTCAGTATACATTTCAATATGTTGAAAAGAGATGAAAACATACCGTCATTAATTATAAAGTTTTATGTTGCAAACTACTTAGTTCCTATGGTTACAACTCTGTGAAATTATAAAATAGGCACTTCAAGGGTTTGGGAACAAGAACAAATTGGCTGTTAGAGAATTCATGAATGCTAATAACTCATTTATTTATAATGCTTATAATTAATTGGTTTAAAATCATCTACTGAAGTCTTAAAATGAATAGGATATTTAAAGGTCACCATTGTCTCAGCTCTCATTTAAATCTCTAATCGAACAAAAATGCATTGCAGATGTCAATTAAAGCATTTTAAATTATTTTCTAGCTAAATTTAACCAACAATAGTACACTATCTATTCATTTGCTTCCTGTTAAATGCTGTGATCTATACTCTGTGATTAAGTTACTATAAAACCCTAATTTCTAAGGTTTTGGATCACCAAGATTATGCTTATCATCTATAAAATATAACACAGTAAAATATGAATCATGTGCACACTAAGATAATTCTTTGATATATGTTTAACAATGAATCTTCACTTTCCTCTCTTCACTGAAAATGCCAACTGATAATCTGTGCTAAATCATGTTTAACACTAAAGATATGAAATTCGATTATAAAGACCATTTATCAATTACAAATAAAGCTTCAAACAATAAATCTCAACAAAACAATACAGTGCATCTATACATAATGAAAACACAGAAATAAACATCTTTCCTTGTAATATTTTATTACAAGATGACAGAAGACTTCATCGTGCTACATATGGTTTAAATGTAAGAATTTAAAAACATAAAATACATAACTTATTCATTTCTGAAATTGTCCATATAATATTTTTGGACTCTCATTAGCTGTCAGAAAATGTAGAGAGTGAAACTTCTAGTAATTTTTCTAGTGTTGCCAGGTACATTCACGCTTGCAAAATGAGGCATTTGTGATTTTATAATTGTAAATAATGTTACTGTTTCATTACAGAAATTCTTAGTAAGTATGAATGCCAGTGCTGCTATATAACTAGGGCACCCTCACATAACTTTGGAGACTTGCATATATCCCTGCTTAGCTGTGGGTGCTATATTAGAACATCTATGAATGCTTCATAAGTACACACACAAACATCTCTCTCTCTCTCTCTCTCTCTCTCTCTCTCTCTCTCTCTCTCTCTCACTCACTCACACACACACACACACACACACACACACACACATACAAACACACTCCAACTCACAAGGAATGTAGAGATTCAACTTTAGACTTACTTTAAGGTCTGGAAAGATATCTCAGCAGATAAAGTGCTTGCTACACAAGCCTGATGGCCTGAGTTTCATCCATGGAACTCACCAAAAATAGTCAGATGCAGTGATCCACACCTACAATCCCAACATTCCCACAAGGAGATGGGAGACAAAGACAAGCTCTAAGTCAGGTGTATTGGAGTGTACAGTACAGAAGAAGCAACAAGAAAGATGCTACCTTAACAAGTTGGAAGGCAGGAATCAATTCTGAAAGTTGTCCTCTGACTATACAAATACACAGAACATGGCATATGTGCACTCATACACACAAATCAATAAATTAAATGAATACTAATTTATAGATTAGGCCTAGTAAGAGATTAATAACAGTTAATAAATATCATCATAATACATATAATGACATAATAGAGGTTTTGCAAATGTGATAATTCCCAAACTATCTCATTGCACTGTACCTACCCATGTGATGCTGTTACATGATGTTATGCCTCCATGATGAAATAGAAGTGAAGTGAATGATGTAGGCATTATGATGCAGTATTAGAAAGCTGCAATGAGGTTTACTTGAACAGAGCATTATACTGTTGATAGTCTGATAACCAAGACAGCCTTAAGTGACTGAGAGAGTAAAAATACACTCTATTATTAATATCCCAGGTGTTATGGAAGAGGATGCCATGAAATTTCTTTATGCTGCTTGGAACTATGTACAATTTAAAACAGAAAACGTATCAATTATTCATTTATGAAATTCTTCACTTAATATTTTTTGAATTATAATTTTTCACAGGCAACTGAAATTGTGGAAATTAAATCTGCAAATAAAAAGAGAGTACTAAAGGTTTTCTTAAAGTTATATGTTTCTGTTTTTTTTCTGTCATTCTGTATAAATGTAGCAAAATATATGTACACATTTAATTGTGACCTTAATGTGAAAACCAACTGCTTACTGAAACATCAAAAAGCCTATTTAAATGCTATATATATATGTATATATATATGTATATATATATACATATATATATATCAACAATATGTAACTGGTCTTAAAAGATGAGTGTGTATTTTCCAAAATTGATTGTGATATTTCCAATTTCACATTTTGATCCTCTGTCTTGGATCACTGAGGTCAGTGTTGTCTCAATTTTAGGTGGACTGTGACTGTTGTAAAGTTTATGTGATGCAAATTTTAAGACTAGTTTATAAGAAGATATATATATAAGAAGTGGCATTTTGGGATATCTGCTTAGAATCCTGAGCTAGAATGCAAGCATTCACCTGTCTTAAGTTCTCCATGAGGAAATTGAGAAAGCTAAAATATAAAAAATAAAAAATCCAAAACAACTACAACAAAACAATAACATTTAGAGTAACCAGATGGAAAATCACTGATAATACATGTGGTGAAAGAAATGCACAGCTGGATTAATGCCCCTAGAATTCTGGCTCCAATCACCATTTGAACAAAATTACAAAGGATAAACTCTGAGTTTATCCCTTCCTGACATTCGCAACCCACAGATGCTATGACAAATAGGGAAATGAGTGTTGTTGTTCTAAACAGTTAGGTTTTGATGTAATTTATTTTAATTCAAGAAGATCTGGTAATGCTACTACAATTTTCTGTGTCACAGGAAACCAACTTCAGCTTTTTTTCTTTGAATTAAAGAAGCCCCCTTCTCTGAGAAGGAGAGTTGGGGTATAAGGATGGGACTGTTGAGAGAAGGTGCTGGGATCAGGCTGTAAAGAGATTAAATAATTAAAATTTTTAAATTAACTATCAGATATTTTAGCACCTGGTAATTTAACATGTACTGCTTACAAAATCCATATTATAATTTTAGTAATGAACAGTGTTGTGCCTTCTCAGGTAGAGTACTATTTCTATAATTAGAAAGTACCCATAATATTTATGAACTATCAAGATTTCCTTAAAATACATGTTCCAGGGACTGGAGACAGGATTCCATGATTAAGAGAAGTTGTTATTCTTCCAGAAGATCCATGTTCATTTCCTAGAACCCAGGCTTAGCTCCTAGCATGGTACATCAGTCAGATCATCATGACCTGTAGCTCTACCTTTAGTTTCAGGGGATCTGAGGTCCTCTTCTGGCCTCTTCATACATCTATACACCTGATGTGTACCATACATATGTTCAGGCACACACACATACACATAAAATATAATAAATGAATGCTTCTATGGTGGATTGAAAGAGAATGGCTCTCACAGGCTTATTATATTTTCTTATCTGGTTACTAATTGACAGTGTGTTTAGGAAAGATTAGGTGTGGTCTAGTTGGAGGATAAGTGCCACTGGGAATGAGCTTTGTGGTTTCAAAAGCCTAGGTTAGGCCCAATCTCATTTCATTCTGTCTGTGGATCAGAACTGTGGATCAGAATGTAGGCTCTTAGCTGCTGATCTGGAGCCATGTTTGACTGCCTGCTGCCACAATTCCTGCCATGTTGATCATGTACTAACTCCTTAACACTCTAAGTATGCTCCCAGTTAGAAGCTTTCTCTATAAGTTGCCTTGGTCATGGTGTTTCATCATGGTTATAGAACATGACAGAAGTTTCTATTACAGAGTGGCATATTACAAACAACATGCTCTATTGGAGTAGATGGGGCTGTATTGGAGGAGGTGTGTCAAAAGGATGAGCTTTGAGGTTTCTTTGCCTGCAACTTGCACATTATATATGAGTTCTTAGTTACTTCTCCAGCACCATTCCTACCTGCCTGCCACTATACTCCCCATCATGATTATACAGTAACCCTCTGAGACCGTAAACAAGCCCCAGATTACATGCTTCCTTTGTAAATTTTCTTGGTTATGTTAGAGTTTCAACATGGTAACAGAACAGAAACTAAGAGACTGAGTACAATTCTGCCCTCCAATTGCAGAGGTCATTGATTCTGACCTTGTATAAATGACTTAATTGTTCTGACCTTTTGTTTCTGCGACTGTGTGATGGCTATTCATGGTTGTCAATTTGACTACATCTGGAATGAAAATAAAATCCAAAAATGGAGAACACACATGTGAAGGATTTCTGCTTAATTTAAAGTAGGTGGATTTGCTTCTAATCCGGATCACTGAGGTGGGAAGACATGATTCAGGCAGAAAGAAACACTTTTAATCTCGACCACACCTTCTATAGGAAACCTATATAAGGACATTGATTTTTGCCTGCTTTCTATCAAGGCTATTACTTTACTGGCATTAGAGTCTACTTCTTCGGGATTCCACTGTACACTGAGAACCAGCAGAGCCATCTAGCTTTGTAGACTGAGCAACAACTGAATCCTTGGAGTTTCTGTTCACCACCAGCCATTGTTGGATTATGTATTTATAGCTTATAAATCATATATATACATAATATATCACATATATAAATTCTATGAATTTTGTTGCTCTAAAGAACCCAGACAATGTGGTTGTAAGAACTGTGGGCACTAAGTACCTAACATAAGGTAGTTGCTGGGATGTATCTCTGTTTTTAGTATCTTATTATCAAAGCTTGATGAGATCATATATAAACATGCAAAAGGATGTATATGGAGAGATTAAGACAGGTAAAGGCAGGCTTGAGGCAGAGATGATTCTACTGAGTTATTTACTTGCTTCCTGGACTCAAGAAAAGGCCCCAGGATTTTTGCTAGAGTGATAAAGAGATTGAATGTGAGTTTATTTTATCAATACCTGACATTATGACTTTATAGGTAAATATCTTCTTGAGAAAGCTCATTGGTCAACCTCATTGATACTCATCCCAGGTGATTCTAACAAAACTAAACACAACACCATCACTTGTCACCTTAGCATATAAACACATCACGTTTACACCATAACCTTCCACCCCTTTTAGCAATAAAGTCTTCTGTTTATCTCATATAATAAAAATATAATCCCAAGTTTAAAAGTCACCAATGTTCTTAAAAGTTCCAATGATTTTTAAAAATAAAGTCTTTCAGTTGTGAGCTCCTATGAAATGAAAAACAAATCACTAGCTACCATCATATAATGATATAAAGTAAACATTCTTATTCCAAAAGGGACAAATGAAAACATGAAAAGGATTAATCAAACCAAAGCAATGCCCCCACCCCATCCAGCATGGAGAACACCCAATCTTGCAGCTCCATGCCCTGTGGCAAGATTATATATGACTCCTGATAAAATTATCTTGGCTCCAAAAGGCTTAAGTTACCCCAATCTTCCAGCTCCATTGTACGAAGCACACCCACATTCCCCACTGGGCTAATTTCATTCCATGTGCATAGCTCTCCTTGGTGGATGACCGTAGTCCAGGCATCTCCAACATTCTATAGTCTTCACAGCAAATTAGGTTTCAGTTTTACAGCTTCATGCAACTGCCTTTCAGGGACTCCTTGCGGGGATTCCAGTCCTACCACACAGTTTCACCTTCATCTCCTCTCCATGACCCCCTTATTCTTGTATCTTCATATTCAAAACCAGTGCCAACAGAAAGCACTGCCAAGTTCTGCTACAGGCTGTAGATCTAGCCTGGTCCCCTTGGACCACAGATGAATCAGCTTCTGTGTGCTGATCCTAAGGAAAACGTTTCCCATTATCTCTGTATATTTTCTCATTAAAAATAGCAATCTTTGTGATCTCATCTCCAGAATTTTAACTTTAAGTTAACCCATGTCCCTTTCTTTATCAGACAAATCAGTCTGTTAAGTTCAGTTTCACTCAAGTTCTAAGGACATACGAAGCCTCATACTTGCCCAAAATACCATACCAATAGCCCTTACCCCATTTTTCAATACAAGAAGTCCTCATTCCCTACTGATAGATATATAATGAACCAGGTCATCACTGCATGAGCTACTCTTCTCCAGGCAGTCCTGATGAGACTTGATAATTTATGGGAAGATGGCAGAGGCAGAGAACTCCCCCTTTCAGTGGACTAGAGGAAAGGGATAGGGCAAAGGAGAGGGAGGGTAGGACTGGGAGGGGTTGAGGGAAGGGACTTCAATCAAGATACATCATGAATAAATTGTGAAAAAAGATTAAAATTTAAAAGTTTTACCCCCAAACAAAAAGAAAGAAAAAAATAGCCTATCAAGCTCTTCCCATAGCACATAATGACCTTTCTAGCGCAAAGTTCCCAACTCTTCTACATTTCCCCTCACAGATTAGTTTCAAAAACCTGAAAGTCACATAAATGATTGTATTTATCATAGCAGAGGTCCACTTCTTGCTTCTGTGTTAGTCTCCTTTCCTCTTATTGTGATAAAAATATACTGAAAAAAATGCAATTTGAGGTAGAAAGAGTTTGTCTGACAAGTCTCTCATTTCATGGAAATCAAGGAGCCATGAACTAGTCACATTACATCCACATCCAAGAGCAGAGAACAATAAATTAATGCATGCATGTTATTGCTCAGCTTTATGTCTCCATTCACTTATAAGCCAGGTTCTACTGAAGGGCATGGAGCACCCCCAGTGTCCACGCCTTCCCACTTTAATTAACAATTTAGATAATCCCCAAGATACATATCAAGGATCAAACAGAATCTTTTCAATTCCTCATTAATACTTCCTTTTTAAGCGATTTCAGATTTTGTCAAATTGACAAAATTATTATAAAGCAAATAAAATCTTATTTGATAATTGTGTTTTGAAAAATATACAGCATGACTATTTCACATAAACTGGTCAATTAGTGAATGAAATTTTTTCAATTTCTTTTATATCACCAAATGTAGAATTAAATTCTAGGAAGAGATAACAAAAAGAAGTTGAAGACACTTTTGTGTTTATAAAGAGATGCTAGGAAACTCTACTTTAAAAGATGGTTCTTGCATCCCATTCCAAAATTCTTAAATTCTTATAAAAAAAAATCAGAAAACACCAAGTGTGGTAGTGCATGCGTTTAGTCCCAGAACTCTGGAACCAGAGGCAGGCAGATCTACGGGAGTTTGAAGCTAGTCTGGTCTACAAAGTGAGTTCACATACAGTAAAGGTTGTTACACAGAGAAATCCTGTCTCAAAAAAACAAAACAGAATAACAACAAAATTCAGAAAACTTCATTTGCAATAATCCTTCCAGATTGTTTTGGTGCAAGTGATTCTTGGATCAATCCTTTTACATATATAGATAAGTTGATGGAAGTGATTTTTAACATAGTACATTGAAATCCTCTGGGAAGTTGATTCAGATCTTCCATTTAATATCTTGTTTATCACTTATTGAGCTCACTCCCAGTGCTAGCTTAGATAAAAATCTTGGCATGAGAATATCAATTTTCTGATTTCAGTTTTCTTTGGCACTGAGTAAACTTTTATTGTAAAATGACATTTTCAGAGAAATGGATGGAAATTATCATGGTAAACAAAAATAAGCCATTCTCAAAAATATAAATATTTTACCATGTGGATCATAGATTCTTAAAAGCACTATTTGGTGTTATTGAGTGTTTTGCCTGCATGTATACAAGTGCACCCACATGTATGCCTGGTGCTGGAGGGGTCCTGAAGAGGGAGGTTCCTTGGAACTGGAGTTACAGACAGTTATGAGCTGTCATGTGAGTGGCGGAAACCAAACCCAGTTTCTTTAGAAGAACAACCAGTACTCTTAAATGCTGAAGAGTATTTCTTCCTACTGTTTTATGTATTTATTTTTTTAATTTATTTTTTATTTTTTTAAATTTGTTTATTTTTATATCAATCACAGGTTAGGTACTTTTCATCCCAGGCGTAGCCTCCTCCCTCATTCCCTCCCACCCTCCCACACCCTCCCTCATCTCCTCCCTGCCCCCTCAAAGTCCACCAACAGGGGAGGACCTCCTCCCCTTCCATC